>CM037789.1:56554464-56604464 GCA_021229015.1 Solen grandis | reverse complement strand
CAGGGATATAATCTGGTCTCAAAAATACTAAGAAAAAGTTACCTTATTTAGCCAAAGTCAGTGAGAATCTATCCATGTTTATTGAGATATTTAAATTCAATGTGTAAGTTAACCCTTTCCCTCATAGAGGACACCATGAAAAGACCTATGCGAACAGCATAAAACCAGATCAGCCTGCGAGTAACTCGCAGGCTGATCAGGTTTTATGCTGTTCGCTGCTCCTCAGTGGTCTGGAAATGAGTATTTTGCAATTAAATTTGGTAAGGTTTAACTGTGGTTTTCTGCAGATCAGGCTTTATGTGATACCTATTGAGTGCGTCAAAATGAGTATATATAAGGGAAAGGGTTAACTATTTTACAGATTTTTCTCTCATTCAGCTGAAGCTAAAAATAGAGCAAATCTCTCAAAATCTCTCCCCGGGTGAATTCCTGTATAAATAGTTCAGGGGGCTTCAGTAAAAGCTGCTTGCTGAATACAAAAGTAAATAACCTGACCTGCAGTGAAACCAAGAACCAGCTAGTTTTAAAATACACAACTTTAACTATCATTTACATCTTACATGTACCTTGTCTTCACTAGTGATAGAAATCAGATGATATTTAGTAAAATTCAAGCTACACAGAAACATGAACTTCATGAAGCAGATTCCAACACAGGTTTAGCTTTATAATGCTGTAGCAGTTAATTGGTTATACTTAGTTCAGGGTCTTATTGTTTAAAGGGGGGTATTTTAAGGTTTCCCTATGAAAATCTGGTTAAAATCAAGAGATTTCAAACTGATGTAGTGTACACTGGGCACACAACACATGAAATGGTATGGTATTGAATATTACGACGACGTTGCAGAACAGAAATATGTAAATCAATTATTGTCGTTCTTCAAAAAAGTAACTGATCATCGGCGACTAGAGCCAATAGGAACATCGCTTGTCTTCACGAGGCAGGATGGGTAGAGAAATCTGAATGATTCCTATATAGCCCTTTCTGCTGGGAAGTGGGGGAATAATAAACATAATTAAAATGCAAAATCTAGATTTTGGCCCACACTACAACACTGTAAGGAATAATGTGCAGTGTGTCTCTCCTACCTGCTATGATGATCACTGTTATCAACACGGAGAACAGTCCCGAGAATAGACCCACCCTGAACGTGGTCATCGGGTTTTCCTGCAATGAAACATGCTCGTTCAGACAAAGTAAAATGTAGATCCACTATAACACCAACTCCAATATAACATGGTCCTATATTGGACCTCCAATCTATATTTCATTAATTGAATGGGTGACTTACATATTACAGGGTTCCCAGAAAATTGAAAAATCAAAATTCCCTGACTTTTCCCTGAATTTTCCCTGACCAAACTCAAAATTCCCTGACCAAATTAAGCGCAAATCCAGCGGCAAATATGGATCTTCCAAAACTAAGTTACTTCTAGATATTTTTTATTTTCAAACATGAAATGATGGTGTGCCAGTTGGATGCTATTGGTAACTTATTTAATATTATGCCAATATGACAATTCAAATTGACTGATTAAAGCCAAATGGAAAAAACTGCGTTAGCCTTTCCTTATTATAATCCTCCTGCTGTTTGGTCGACATTCCTTGATTGTAAAATTCCCTGACTTTTCCCTGACTTTTTCTGAATTTCCAAATTTCCCTGACCAATTTCAAATATCCCTGACTTTTCCCTGACCTTGAAAAAAAATCATTTTTTCCCTGACTTTTCCACTGTGGGAACCCTGTATTATGCATAAAACAATATTTTGTAATTGACAGAAAAGTGCAAATCTACCTCCCCAATGACATAAATATTAACAATACATTATACAGTATGATAAATACTTTTCCAATTTTTTTTCCATAAATATTAGTAATCTTTGAGCAGAAAACATTCTTTATATAGGTGAGAATACATAAGAGAGGAAAACTTTAAACTATATTATATACAATTTACAGGTATTAAAACAAACCATAGGAATTTATGTAAATGCTAGATTTTGTACTGTTTCATAAACATTTACAAACACATCTAAGTAACATATACATTTATGATAAACATTTTTTTTTTACTTCAGTGCCTTTATTAAACAATCTGGACAACTAAGTGTGTATATTCTTCATTGCCATTAAATGCTGTCTAACAGATTACATGCAAAAAGATTATTGTCAAATATAAAACAATATTTCCATATACATATTTATACATGTTTCTTTATGAGATTTGGGAATTTGGAAATAATTGCACTTCCTCATTCTTTATGTAAATACATGTATTTACACAGGTAAACTAAAGGGGTTTTGCATGAAAAAGAGGGGGGGAGGGTCCATAAATCACTATATATAATACTTATTTATATGTATTATATGCAGAGAAACTCCTCCACCCCCACCCCCCTACCCCCATTTCATACCAAACTCCTTTGAGGATAATTGATGGGTTAGACCTTCCAAAATTGTCAAAATTTACCATTTGCTTGTTTTCTTGATCATATAAACTTTGTTAATTTTCAATATATTCCAAGTCTAATTGTGCCAAAGTTCCCTATACTGTATCAAGTAGGCTATATAAAGTGATTTGTACCCTGCCCATCTGACCTTGACTCCAGAACTTATATGTTATATTTGACCTTGACTCCAGAACTTATATGTTATATTTGACCTTGACTCCAGAACTTATATGTTATATTTGACCTTGACTCCAGAACTTATATGTCATATTTAAAGTGTATAATGGTCATACATTTTTGTAAGCAGTCTGTTAGCTACACATGTAAGTCGCTAAATCACTTGCCTTGTAAGCAAAGGGTTCCTGGTTTGAGTCCCAGTCTGACTGTACATTTTCTAATCTAGTTACATCTGACAACAAACATGGGACCATTACAGTATAGTTCTCCAGTATATACTGCATTTGGGTTCATCGAGAACATAACAATTTGTTCTCTGTATAGAGAATTACTGGACAAATAGAGAGTAAGTAACAGCAATAAGTAACCCTTTTCAGTGAAAGATTTGTGTCAGAGGTCAGTTGGCTCAGTAGGTAGATTATCAGTAATGTCCTGTAAGCAAGGGTAAGTCCCAGAATGGCTGCATATTTTTCTCACCAGGTTAAATTAGATGAACACTGTATAAAATAACAAGCAAAGGTGAACATCAACTCAGGTCAAATAAAGTTAACATGGAATAGACTATTTGGGGTCAATACAAATTGATTAATAATTTTCATGTGCTTTTTTTAACAAAAATGTTATAGAAACTTAATTGTAACCCTAAATTGAAAATCCTATTTATAGCAACAGTGACCCTGAACTATCAAATTAACTGACCTTATCGCCCAATGGTGGCACTCTCAGTCTCTTCATGGCCTTGGATCGGTTACCACCCTCCAGTGTAGAAGTCACATTTTGCTGAAATTATTTCATTTCAAATCTATTAATAATAATAACCTAAAACAAAACTTACAGAAGGAAACAAAATTCAAAAATAATCTAAACAACAAATATAGATCACACAAGACTTAAAATGCTACCTAAAGCACTTTCCTATCATCACCGGTTATTTGAATGGTTAGATTGTTGTTGTTGTATTGGGGTTTACCGTCGCTGCGATAGAATTTCAATCATATAGTGCCATCCAGCTAATTACAGGTGGAGGAAGACCCCGAGTACAAAGAGGTACCCAGGTGGAACCACCGACCTACCGCAAGCCAGCTTGAAGGCTTCCTCACATGAAAAATCTGAAGTCTCTACCAGGATTTGATGAATGGTTAGAGCATCCACTTCAGGAGCAGAAGGTATCATAGGCTTGATACCCAACTGGAACAAAAGCCCAATGGCAACAAAAATTGTGAAGTTAATAGAACATGTTTCCAAATCGAATTTAAAAGAACTAAGTTCAAACTAAACACTGATGGATCAACTCTTACCTCCACCTCACTGATAAGATGATCCACCTCCTTGTTGGTGTAGAAGGCTGCTGTGTCAACATGAGACTGTCGCCATAGTAACCCACGTGTTGTCTGCATCAACTGGTAACAACAAACATTTTACAAAAATAATTTCTTGATTTAATGTAAAAAAAATTAGTAGGTAATAACAAAAATAATTTTTCCTACGTGTTGTTGTTTATTTTTTCCACATTATTGATTTCATGTACGCAGATGAAATTTTTCAAGAGAGGTCTTATATCATGTAATGGTCCCTTGTGATTCTTGTTCAATGGAACCCTCTGCTCAATGTATTTTTAACCCTTTACCCCATGAGTATTCATGTTCAAATTTATGACTTGATTTATACAGTTGAACCGTATCAGCGGCCACCTGTATTAAGCAGCTGACCTGCATTTAGCAGTCAGTTTTAATATGACCAAACTAGCATTTTGTTATTTGTTAAACTTGTATTTAATGACCAACTCTGTTAAGCGGTCACATCTCTTATTCCCTTAACTGACCGTTAAAGACAGGTTTGACTGTATAAATATACTGAACTTAAAATGGAATGGGAAACAATGGATTTTTCTTTGACATGTGGATTGTGTAAAATCTGAGCTACTATATTGCCAATCTTCACGCAGTTATCTCCCCTTCATTCTTCGGCATAGATCTCTGCCACCACAAGTTGCATTTATCAGGATTTCTGATATATAATATTTTTTTTTAATTGTTAAAAAAACTGTTTCTATGTATCAACTTAGTTTTCTCTATTCAAATATGATGAAATAAATAAAAAATGATAATAAATAAAAATATTAAATTTTTTTTTGAAAATAACCGTTATTCTATATTTTTTCAAATTCTTTTTATTTTACAGAGAGTGGCATTTTCCTAAGTATAATTTCTTAAATAAACATCATTTATCGCCTTGTGGTAAAAAATAATCTGATTAGAAAATAACTTTTTCTCTGCATGAAGATCTATAAATCTTCGCCATTTTGTAAGCCTACAATCATCACGTGACATTTGTGACGGATTCTTTTTGGTAAGTGAGCGTGCAAGGGAGATCACTGTGTGGAGTTTGCTATATTGCATGAAAATACACAGCGGACCTTGATCAAACAAGTCTTCTGTTCTGGGTGTGCTCTGTTTGCCAATGTGTTAGAAAACATCTATATGAGATTAAGAGTTAAATACATAATTTACAAAATAATGATATTGTAATCCAATATCTGTAAATAAGGGTATGCACTAAGTTTCACTTATTTCTGCCCTACCAGCATTTGACACTAACTTCTTAGGCAGGTATCCTGACGGAACACCTGCTTTGAAATTTAGGAGTCCCTTCTGAATCTAAGGAGTCGCTGTCATGTCATTCAGACATATGATGGCTTTATTCACATAACAATTGGTTAAAACGTTAGATTCATCAAAGAAGGCTACTGATAAGAAAGTTTTATGAAGATAATTATAAAGGTTTTCAACAAATGTGGCTGTTCAAATTACATTTAATCAGAAAAGTAAGTGTCACAACAGAATACCCAGCATGTCAATTCTGGAGTCCATTCCCAATTTTTGGCGTCCTCGGGATCCCGGGACACAGTTAGTGTTGACCCACACCTATATGCTAAATTTTTTGTGTGTGGATACAGTAATGGACAGTTTTCAGTAATTATCACTTGAGGAATTGCCTCAAGCTATCCTTTATCCAATAGAAAAGACACATCTTGAGTCAGCAGGCCAGATATATTCTTTCTTTTAAATACTGAACAGTCTGAGACCTTTCTCCATTACCTGCCTTTTAATGGAAACTGTTGTTAATGATATAGTTGTACATTACAGCAGTACATTACAAGGCATCTGCCTCAAACTCTTACCACAGTGGATCTTTACCTTGTCATGTTTCTTCAAGATTTTCCGGAAACCAGTAAAGTTGAGCGTCTGGTAGTTCTGTAAGAGGATCAGACTGAGGTAGAACTCACTGAAGGCCAACTTGAGATCATGAAGTTTCCGAGTGCGGTTGAGTTCCTTGTGTTTCTGGTCCTTGAAGAAGGGAACGCTGCTGGACTGCCGACGACGGAGATGGAGGGTTGACGGCTTCTGCTCATGTTCTGAGTAAAGCTGTAGTTCCGCCTTGAGGTTGGCGTACTTCCTCGTGGCTTCGGATATCTTCTCTGGAAAAGTTATGCAGCGCTTCTTTGCGTTTTTATACAGTTCAGTTCCCTTATAATACTATATACTTCTCAAAGTTTGCTTATCACATCATAGGGAAATTTGCTTTCTGGTTATGTACCTTTCTAGTGGTTACAGTTGGCGGGTTGAGAGCAAAACTAGGCTAAATACATATATTTATATAAGCATTTAAATTAATTTCACTCTCATCCATCAAGATGTATTTAAACTGACTTACAGGCTATCCAATAGCTACACATGGATAATTGGTAGTCAATGGTTGACCTGGTTTACACAAATTAACACAAGTTATTGTTTGTGATAATGATTGAGAGCAGATGAATTAGACATGAATGAGGAATGTGGACTTAAATTTTCACAGCAAAAAAAACAACTGAAAAAATGTATTAAAATAAAAAGCTTTATTATACAAAACAATGTTTAAACTTAATGAAATAATTGCCTTAAACTTAATGAAATAAATTCTCTAAATACAGAAAGGTTCAGACCTTGATAAAAGCGCAAGTAAAAAGGTACAGTACTTACCATAGAAGAAAGTGTTGATTTTGGCAAGCTCTTTATCACAGAATTGGAAGAAATTCTCATCAAACCGTGCAAAATAGCGCTGTATAGTACTGGCATCAGTTACTGCACCCAAAAATAAATATATATATATATATTTCTTTTTAAAAAGATGTAAAAAATAAAATCATTATCTAACTATAACATCAATATAGAGGAATTAAAGGCAATTTCATGGGTAGCCTAGATTGTAAACACTATTTAAATCAATTCCTTGAGTTTAACACTGTACCATATAGACACTTTTGAAATCTTGACTATCAGAGCTGACACAGATTGGGCAGCTGATTGCAGAATTAAAGCCACTGCACCAGGTTTTCACCTTAGAAAATGTCATGGTAATATATACAAATATATTTGAAAGATTGGTTTGTTTGAGTTTTTTAGTTTACAAATACTGTGACAGTATTTCAGTCATATAGCAACGTCCAGCTAATTACTACGCCTTGCGATTGACTTTGACTTTTCTCCAGTTTACACTTAAACAAAAACCCGATATTCCAAATCAACCTTATCGCCTGTCAAATAGAACGTCGCTTCGGTTGACGAATATTAACCACACCTCCTTAGCGAGAGGAATCAAGTGCACAGTTTTATCAATCTATAAATAGAGACTGTGACGTCACTAGCTTCATTCAGACCGGTGTTGACACATTGCTGTTTTAACTCGCGGAAATATAATATTGACTGCTGGTATATATATGTCACGTGTAATCTTGCGAGGAATTAATGAATGAGTTTAAATAGACAACTATGTAGTTTCAAACGAAATAGGTGGCACTTAAACTCGGGTTGTTTCAGCAAGAATAATTTTGTCTCTTGAATTAATAAAAAACAGCAAAAGCAGTGTGGCGTAGACTTTACTGTCAAATGGGGCAGGATATTTGTCCTTGTCATCATGGTCTACGAACGTGTGGCTTTTAACGACATCTAGCCATTTTAATTGCAGTACTTCTTCATGTAGGAATTATATAAAATCCTCGAATGTCATTTCAAAACCTTTCCAAAACGCACCGCTGACACCCTTTATAGGGATAATGTTTTTTTTAAAGTCCGTCTCGGCCGACACTTCCATCACAAAGTTAACTGTGAACTGAGCAAAATCAATAACCAGGTGAAGCCAAGGGGCTGAACTACATTCTGATTGGCATACACAATGCCTTTTGTTTTCTACTGTAAGCGGGAAAGCATCGCAGTTTTATCGATGTAAAATTATTGGAAAAGTCAAAGTCAATCGCACGGCGTAGTACAGGTGGAAGAAGACCCCAAATGCAGAGGCACCCTGGTAGAACCACCTACCACAAGCCAGCTGGAAGGTTTCCTCAAATGAAAATCCGAATGACCCTGCCGGGACTCGAACCCACGCAGAGTGAATGTTTAAGTCAGTGACTTTACCCTCTTGGTGAAAATTAGTTTAACTTTACCCTCTTGGCCACGCAGGCCCTGTTTATGTGAAAGAACACTGTGTTGAAGAACATTGTATGTGAATATTTGCATGCAGACAAAAGTGTATAACTGTTAACAAAAAAAGGAAAAAGTTGTCTCATACCTTCTTCTGACGGTGCCTGCTCCAGGGCTTGGTACAGCATTTCCTTCAGGGCCTGTCAAGGTAACAATGGTAACAATTACAACAAGAGGGCCAAGATGGCCCTAGATCGCTCACCTGAGATAAGTATCATTCATTGCCTGTACAAAACAGATTGCTTAAGAATAAAGATAATACGGTGAAACAATGTTCAGGAATTTTCTGACCCCATCCACAAAAGATATCATCATGACAAACATTCTGCCAAAGTTTGAGGATGATTGGACCAAAAATGTTGTCCTCAGAGTATAAACAAGATTTTTCTAAGATTTGACCTACTGACCTACTTTTCTGTCCAGCCCCACCCATTTTCAAAATGGTTCGAGATATCATCATGACAAACAATCTGACCAAGTTTGAGGAAGATGGATCAAAATTGTGGCCTCTAGTGTGTAAACAAGATTTTCTAAGATTTTGACATACTTTTGGATCCAACCTGACCCATTTTCGAAAGGTTCAAGATATCATCAAGACAAACATTCTGACCAAGTTTGAGGAAGACTGGATCAAAATTGTGGCCTCTAGTGTGTAAACAAGATTTTTCTAAGATTTGACCTACTGACATACTTTTGGATCCAACCTGACCCATTTTCGAAAGGGTTCAAGATATTATCAAGACAAACATTCTGACCAAGTTTGAGGAAGATTGGATCAAAATTGTGGCCTCTAGTGTGTTAACAAGATTTTTCTAAGATTTTACCTACTGACCTACTTTTGGATCCAACTTGACCCATTTTCGAAAGGGTTCAAGATATTATCAAGACAAACATTCTGACCAAGTTTGAGGAAGATTGGATCAAAATTGTGGCCTCTAGAGTGTAAACAAGATATTTCTAAGATTTGACCTACTGACCTACTTTTGGATCCAACCTGACCCATTTTCGAAAGGGTTCAAGATATTATCAAGACAAACATCAAAATTGTTGAACGACGACGCACGACGGACAATCAAGTATCCCAAAAGTTCACCCTGAGCTATGCTCAGGTGAGCTAAAAATATGTACACCTTAAATAATCATACTGTCATAGAATATTCCCCATCATTAATCTATCACTATGCATATATCAAGACCAAGCCTGCATTTCTCATCAAAATATCTTACGTGAGATTTTAATCAACTCGAACAGACCTAAAATCCTCTCACTTTGTGCCCTAATTAGTTTTCACCATGTTTTTTTTTTTTAAAGTTTCCTATTTGTGATGATCTCCATTCTAAGTTAATCCACTGCACCCTCACACACTTTGCCCCACCCCCAATCATTGCTACCCGCCCTCACAAACTTTGCCCCACCCCTAATCATTGCTACCCACCCTCACAAACTCTGCCCCACCCCCAATCAATCCTATTCACACTAAAAAAACTCTACCCCAACCTAAATCAATCCTTTCCATCCAACAAACTCTGTTCCACCCTCACTCTGCCTTTCCTACCCACAGCTTATCTGAATCTGATTCACCTCCTACTCCGCCCCCCCCCCTTTTTTTGGAAAGTGCTCTATTATTTAACCCCCCCTTCACAAATTCTGTCAAACTCTCACTAAATTTTCCCCACCCTCACCCCGTCTGCCCCACCCTCACCCCGTCTGCCCCACTCTCACCCCGTCTGCCCCACTCTCACCCCGTCTGCCCCACTCTCACCCCATCTGCCCCACTCTCACCCCATCTGCCCCACTCTCACCCCATCTGCCCCCCTCACCCCATCTGTCCCACTCTCACCCCATCTCATCCCGTCTGCCCCACCCTCACCCCGTCTGCCCCACTCTCACCCCATCTGCCCCACTCTCACCCCATTTGCCCCACCCTCACACACTCACCTCATATTGTATATACTGCTTCCTCCACTCAGGGGTGATGTGGGCCCCAAGGTGCTCTGCAAACTTCATATTTCTTTCTTAGTCTTTCTCTCTATCTACAAAATATAAATACATTCACATGTGTTCAATAAATTCACTTTGAATACATTATGCAAGAATGTTTAATTACATGTGTTTTAATCAAAAAAGTGAAACATTAAAATTCAGACTGAACTTCACTTTTTTCCAAGTAATCAGAAACATGAATAATAGTAACATAATACCAGTACACAGAACAAGGATTGCTTATTCACCGTTATCACTCAAATGCTATGTTCATTACTGTAGAATCATTTATTTTCATGGGGGACTAATTTTAATTGATTTCATGGATGACATTACCAACAAATATTTATCCCCACAAAATCTGTTAATTTCATAGACCTCACGTTTATTAAAACATAATTCCACGAAAATATATGTACCAATGAAATTTACGTTATTACAGATTCCACAAAATTTAATGTCAGTGAAAACAAATGGTTTTACAGTACTTAACCACTAAGAGATACAATTCGCATTGGCAACCTGTAAGTGCAGACCCAGATCTTAGAGCTCCTATCCAGGAGCTATCTGATCTGCCGGTCTCCTCTGTTTGCTCATAAGATAATGTAGTCAGATTCTACACAGTCTGCATGGCAAGAAAACTCAACTGTTTCATATACGGGATAATACCCTTTAATTTAGTTCAGTAAAATGATATATCCATCATGTCTCAAAATTGTAAATGAATATTCATGAGATAAAGGGTTAATATAAATAATTAATTATATGTACTTACACTATTCCCTTGGATGTACAGACCTCATCTAAGACTTCTTCTGGATCATTCAAACTTCATGACATTGTGACAAGGTCCAAGCAGCCTAAGTGACTGAATTTCAAACTCATCCAAACTGCTTAACGATACTTCAAAAGTAGGTCAATCCTGAAGTAAACAAAACCTGTATACGAATATCCCAATATACAACATAACTTAGCTCTGAAAGTCTGTAATGCAGTCTTCAGCTATTGTAACACCATCTTAACAAGATCTGCATGTGTTTAAAATCAAAATAATGGTTTTGAGGATCAATTTTATTGCACTGCAGAACAATAGAGAAATAGACACCCTCCATTTTTTTTGTTTTATCCATAATGTAAATGACAATATTAGATATTACATCAGGTTTACATCAGTCTTTATCCCAAATCCTGTATGTTCTTATATTTACAAAACAGTCTTGTATCACACAATGCCTAAGTTTGAGCCCTTGAAACAGTGTTTTAAGGTATTCCCACCCTAATAGCCATATTTCATATCTTGCCACTAGATGGTTATATTTCTATGAAATTTTGTCACTTTGAAGACATTCAAAAATAAAAATATTTCACCAAGAGTTTTTTCAAGTTTTATCTAATTTGGGGGAGATAATCCGCATATAAGTTAACATTGAAGCCTATGGAAAATATGTATTTTCTATGAATATAAAAAACTGAATTTGATTTATGAGAAAAACTCATGGTAGAAAGATGCATTTTATGATTTTGTATCAATTTCCATGAAAAAAATCTAAACTTTACCACAAAAAAATGGAGAAAAACACTTTTTTTTAGTTTTCAGGGGAGATAACTCATGGCAACAAAATAATTGAGGGGAGGTAATAAAAGAACTTCTGTCACTTATCATTACATGTTAATTTGCCCCTAAGATTACCATTGTTTGTCACTTTAAAAACTTATATACATGTGTATTGTTAAGTTATATGCATGGCTTTGATGAAATTGATCGCTATTAGGATGGGAATACCTTAAATATTAACCTTTATATACATGTAATGCTGTGGGCATTTGTGAGACTGCCTTTGTGACCAGTGCAGACCAAGATCAGCCTGCACACCCATTGCAGTCTGATCATGGTCTGCACTGCTCACTATTCAATCAATAAATATTCAGCCAGCACCCCTATAGACAACTTATGGTACAGTCCAAAGTAATGAAAGGACATGTCCCATTAAGAAATTGAGCATGGTAAGGGTTTACTGGTAATCTTACATGTGTAACAACCACTTTAGTTTAAAGCATATAGTGTACATGGTATAGTTGGCCTTTGTTATGATTCTGTTATTGTTGTAAAAACATGAGACAACCATAACAAAAATAATATAGGGCTTAAACTGTCTTAAAGATAAATAGAAATATAAACATCCGATTTAAGTGTATTAAAGCTTGTCTGGTATGTTTATTGGTATGCCTATAGTTATCCAAACATACTTAGCCTCAGTCTTTCTTCCATGTATTATACTATTTTATAGGAATACAAGAATGTCTGTTTAACTGGGAACATTTTTAGCAAAAAATCTCTTAATATAAAAAAACAAAATATCCTGGAATGAATTGGAAGTTTGAGAAATCTATATCATTTAAAAGAGTTTTCATTTTGAATGAGTTTATATCTGACCCAAGGGGCACCTAGAAATACTATATAGCAGGGGTTTACTTAAGAATTTGACTTTCATTTGTCCAGGAGGCAAGTTACTTTGAACATCTACTAGCCCCCAGTGAAAACAGGTTGCCCGATATTGAAGTTAGTTGGTGCTTGTTAATGTTTAAAACTAAACATGTGCAATATTAAGGTGGATTTTAGTTAATATGTATCAAAGACAATTTGCAAGCATTTTACCTCTGATATACTATAGAAAATAATAAAAAAAAAAGATTTTATTTACATAAATAAACTTGCCGGCCGGGCTATCTTCTTTGAAAAATCACTTGCCCGCAGTGATTTTAACCCAGCGCGGGCAATTTAGTGGGCGTCCACTTAAGAAAAACCCTGTATAGGTCTGCAAAATCTAAATACCCTTTATGTTACATATGATGCAAAACTTTATAATCTTGAGAATGGTACATACTACGTACAACAATAAACAAGAGGGCCAAGATGGCCCTTGATCGCTCACCTGAGAAAGATGATTGCTCAAGAAATAAAGATGCTAGAGTGTAAAAGTGAAATCTGGCTTTTTTACGGTGAAAAGGGCATAACTCCTAAATTAATTTGTCAATATCAGTTATAATTGAACCCGATTGCAAAATTATGGGCATAAACCTTGTTTTAAAGTTTGAAAAAGATTGCTAAAAAAATGAAGATGCTAGAGTGTAATCAAAGTGAAATCTGGCATTTTTTTATATTTAAAGGGGCATAACTCCTGACCTAATCAACAGATCTCAGCTTTAATCGAACTCAATCAAGACATTATGGTCATAAGCATTGCCATAAAGTTTGAAGATGATTGCTCAAAAGATGCAGATGCTAGAGTGTAAACAAAGTGAAATCTTGCATTTTTTTAATATTAAAAGGGGCATAACTCTTGACCTAATTGACGGATCTCAGCCATAATCGAACTCAATCGAATCATTATGGTCATAAGCATTGCTATAAAATTTGAAGATGATTGCTCAAGAGATGCAGATGCTAGAGTGTAAACACTAAAAATTGTTGACGCCGCACTCCGCACGACGGACGCTCACGGGATCACAATTAAATAGCTCACCCTGAGCTTTGCTCAGTTGAGCTAAAAAAGTATTTACTACTTAAGTTATTGTTTGTATTTTTATTGGGTTTAACATCCCATCAACAGAATTTCAGTCATTTGGAGACTATGATTTGCCAAAAAAATTAGATTCCTCTTACAATTCATATTGGGGCTGTTCATGCAGGTAAACATTTTAAGGTCATCTACAGTCTACTATAGACTGGAGCCCATGACATCAAATCAGAAGTTGGTGCTCAGCTAGTGTTAAAAGATTTTCTTGCTATTTTAACTAAATTACTAATGTAATTTAGGCCAAAATAAACTGTGGTCGCTCTGATCGAATATCATTTTAGATGAAAAGTAACCTAATTTAGGGATATAAAAAAAAAAAAATTTATACTTGAAATTAACTGTTAGTACTGCACGGTGCAGTAGTACTGTCCAAATAACATCATTATTTAAATTTAAAACTTAAAAACATCTTGGAATAAGGTCAAACAACAGGCATGAAAAATCAAATTAATTTTATATTATATGAGCACCAAAAACTAAACCATGAATTCTTTTGTGTATACCAGGTCAACTATTGACTACCTAAGATCTTGGTGTAGCTAATCAGTATTGGATTGATAGCCTGTAAGTCAATTTGAATGTCTGTAAATACAGGAAAGTTCTATTGCAAAGGGCATCATCCAGGATCCTGCCTTAATAGATTTTTGAAATATCCGAATGGTGCAGTGAACTTAAAAAAATAATATCAGTTAAAGTTTTCTGAATAGCCATTTCTTAAGACACTCATTTGCCCTGGGTATCATAAACTATCAAAAACATCCACGTGGTGAAATTCATGAAGCTTTGCCAAGTCTGATATATTTACATAATAACTTTTGATTGTTTATTTTTTCTTACAAACTATCTAAAACATAAGACACCTATTACAAAGATACACTTTTTATTAAGTTACCAGGAGCACTGCAAGTATAAGATATTGACTAAATGAGGAACTGATTGTATTTGTAACGTGAGTTGCCTGTACTTGAGGCCAGCACTTTTCCTATATGAATAACTTTTATGAAAGCAATCTCAGACAAAATATGAATGTATCAGTTATTGAGCTGTCTAGAAAAAAAAATCTGCAGACTTCTGACTTTACTTTTCTAAACAAACTTAACCTTAAAATTGCTTTCTTTCAAAAAGCAGGGCATTTTTCTTTTTTCTTACTGGAAGCCCTTTGAAAACATCTTCCTCCCTGAAATTTTCTTTTGAAATAATGCAGTTTTCCCTGAAATTTCAATTTTCTTCAGTCATAGACATATGAATAGGTCTTTAATTGCTTTAAATAAATATATCCTCGAGTGCCTAAACTGCGCCCCTCTAAGATTTAATTAGGAAATGCAACATAAATAAAATACATTGAATAAAAACTGTTCACGACTCACATACCAATTAATTCTATCAAATTCACATTGATACCCCCCCCCCCAATAATTTTTATAAATAATTATTCACTCGAAAATAACATTAGAGTCAAATATTATGCCATCATTTTGTGTGGTCCTAACTCCGCCCCTTAGGTGACATCATAGCAGTTGCGAGTTGTACACATATGACTTCCATTTATAAATATGTAAACACAGCAAATGGAATTTCCGAGATACTTTTATTTTAAAAAATTGAGGGCCATTCTGCGTGGCAATCATTTTGTATTAAGAAAAAAACACATAAAAAGAGTGGTGCGAGATAAAATTTGCAATATTTATCAGTTTGAATCAAAATTTCGTACAAAAATCATCTGAGTTTATTTACTGAAACATAGTAAAAAAAATATCTCACAGTCGATTACGCGTGTGATAAAATCTAGCGAGACTACGATAAAAAAGCAGAAGGTGGCGGAGTTTGGACAGGGGCGCAGTTAGGACCTCCGACGATACTTTAGTCTGAGGATTTTTCTTTCCCCAAAATTGAAAATCTAAAAAAAAAAAAAAAAAAAAAAAAAAAGCCTGTTATAAGACCCTTTCCCCAATCACCAGGGAGAAAATTACTTGTTACTTGTGACTGTTACATTTTATTCACAAACACTGAGTCTAAACCTCATCACAAATCAGCTGACTTTGAAAACAAGTTGTAAAAATTGGGTCAGTCACAGGAACTGCATCAGCATTTGTTCAAACAGAAGTATTTTTTCAAAAAAAAATTGATTCCTTACAAAAAAGCAATGTCACTTCAATCTGTACTTTATCCATATCTGAGTTAATAATAAGCATAGTCATGAAAAAAGGCTTTTTGTTGAAATATAAACATACCGTAATATGAACTTCCTGTGCCTTTTGTTTAAAACGTCATCAAGTATAGTGCACACTTCTTTTGATGACGTCGCGTGTTACTACACAAAGCCGTGTGAAATTGAACTTACCTGTACAATCGACGTGTGTACAAAATGTCAATAAAAGTGACTTCTTGTGATAGTCATGAATGGAAGCAAACAGAAATCGGATGAATTCCGTTAATTCTAATTTGGGATATATTTTACATTTGGAATTGTATGTGTTTATTGACATATGAAGTAAGAAAAGATCCTTAATTGCTATTGTGCGCGCACCTGGTGCCATTTATTGATCTGTTGATAAGTTGCAAATATGTGTTTTACTACATGTACATAATTATGACGTGTTGTTTACACATGGGCCAGGTGTTAATTATTTTTTCCCTGAGTGGGTTTTACTGGCTAAACATTGCTGTCATGCACACGGTTAATCTGAGAATGAGATTTCTGTAACAGAGGCCTTCAAATTCGTGACTTAGAGACTACAGGTGTCAGTGTATAGCATGTTCATCTTTTAAAGTTGAATCAACGTTCTTAATAATTATTAATTTAGGGTATCTCAATAACAAACACTTTGTCTTGTCATTCTGTTTTTTAATTGTAATTTGTAATATGCTTGTCAAAGAAAAATGTAAATGGCATGGTGGGGGGGGGGGGTATCTCAATAACAAACACTTTGTCTTGTCATTCTGTTTTTTAATTGTAATATGCTTGTCAAAGAAAAATGTAAATGGCATGGTGGTGAGGGGGGGGGGGGTAACCATTAGACTAGCCACTAGTCTGATAAATATATATTAGCAGTAGTCCTGTGGTGATTGTGGGGTGGGTTCAAACCCTGTTTTGGGCAAGGTTTTTTATGGTCTTGGCTGCAAAATACAAAGTCCATTCCAGGAACAGTTTAGTGGGATAAGTACTTGTAAGTTGTAAGAACTTGTTTTACAGTCCATGTGAAATGAAATAAATCTAAATTGATAGTTGATTTTTCAGTAACCTCAGCATGGGTAGTCTATTATTTTTCTCACAGAATGCTGGAATTATCAGAAGTTGTGCTGTAAACTGGCCACAGAAACTTCATAAATGGCTTTCCGTCAAAAAAAAAAAAAAAGACTTCTCAGCCCATGGGTATAAGTGGCCTTATTTTACTTTCTAGTTTAATATAGAACAAGTCCCAAATATAAATGTATGCCTTAGAAATGAGTCGTTCCACTGCAGGCATTAATCCTTGCCTGTGTGTCTTTTAATTTATTCATGCATTTATAATGAAAATGGGGTTATAGATGATTTTTTTTTTTTTGCAGTACGATGCAAACTAAAACATGTCGTCAGTAACCTCAGAAAGATATAAGAAGACCAGGTCTCCGCCAAAGTACCGGCGGCATGTGACATCTGTGGATTTATTTTCAACTCTGCCAAATGGATATCACGATCCCAGATGGTCCTCTACTCCAAGAGGGAGCTCAGCTTTAGACAGAAAATGGGTAAGTTGTTGAGATTCTTAGTCATGTATGCAACCTCTAGATTCAATGTACCTTTTGGGATATATGCCCACTGGTTATTCTTCCTCCAAATCCAGAACTGTGACCTGGGACGGAAATGTTGACTAGAAAAGAACTCAGATCGATGTCTGAGCAGAAACAGTTACATAATATTGTAGCTGCATATATTGCAGTATTCAACTTGTGTCCAATATTTTGTATTTTTGGTACAAGCCAAATATACAAATTAGTTATGGCGAAAGAGTGGTTGTTTTGAAAAAAACACCAAAAAAACCATATATTAATTGATTGTTCTAATGGGTGCATTTAGGACTGTTTTGTCTTTTCATTTTTGTTATTCCCTAACTATGAATGAAAAACACATAAATGAGACCTGCATGAAGGGACAGTCTTTTTTTATAAATAATATTTGCATTGACAGAATAAAGATTTTTTTTATGAAACCTTAAGTATTTCTTGTTGTCTGTATTTAGATGAAAAATAGATTTCATATATCTGTCACAAACATACTCAATCATTTTATGGTGCTGTGAAGATCACTGTATTTTATACACACTATCATGAAACACTTATATGGTTGTATAGCATGTTTATGGCCATGGTTTACAAATTCAAAATGGGTCATATCTAACGGTATTGTAATTTTGCCAAGGTATGACAAATATTTGGCAAGGCAGTATGTTTTATCTGACAGCAGTTGATACATATCCTATCAAGTTCTGCGTGTTAAATAGACCATGAAATACAAATGTTGGGAATACCTTAATTAGTTCAGTCAATCTGAATCAATATATCAGTCAAACTATATTTATATTGTAATGAAAACTGACATAACTTTATATAACACATTATGATTGACCATACAGCTGTTGGCTCTTTGTAAGTTTGTATAAATGCGCCATGTCTATTATTTCTTTGTTCTGTGCCATTGGCTGACTGAATTATATGTAGCACTGCAGATTTTTGTTTTAAATTAAGTCTATCTTTTGATTTCAGGGCTCTCATTCTCCATTTTTAAGTGCTGATAATTTCCCCAAACCAAAATGTATGTCCCCCTACCCCTTCCCCCATTCATTTCCATGCAAATTCCCCCTTCAATCAAAAATTGTAAGAGCTTGCATATAAATAAGAAGAATGGTCAAGTGGTAGGTTGTTGTACAGTAATATTTGGCTTCCATTTCAGTTTTATCAGATAAAGCTACTAGATAGGAATTAACTAATATAATTTTGTTCATTTTCATTAATATTATTGTATGTACGTAAATGTAATTATGTGCATCAGAATTGCCTTTACGTAAATGTACTATTTGTGAGCTGTGATCAGTAAGTAATTTTGCCTTCTTATATCAGAGCTGTCCTATATAGGAGCTGTCTGATCTGGGTCTGCTACGTGTTTGCCAATACGTCAAAATGAGTCTATATGAAGTAAAGGGTTAAGAATATATATGGTCTCAGTAATTGTGGAGATACAGAGTACTCAGCAGATTAGTGGCATAGACTGGTCATGTGGTTCACTCTTGAAACAAGCAAATGAAACCACCAGTCTGGTTTCCACCTTGATCATGAGATGGAAGCCAGACTAGTTATAGGTATTATAGGTGCTTATCATTTACTGGCACATGCAGGGCATGCCAGGTGACATAGTTGGAGATAATTTGATTCAACTCTTAATACCTAATGAATATACAATTTTTGACATGATGAATATTTATGAATCAACTTTAAATGTTCTATGAAAAAATGATTTAATTATTCTTTGACTTGGAGACTGAGTATTATCTGAGCCACGTACAATATTGTAAGAGCAAACAAAGGAGACCCTGATTAAACGGTACTGGAAAGACATCAAAACATGTCTATATGAGATAATTGGGTTAAAGCAATTGGTCAGATTAGGATTCAGAAATTCTTGGAATCTGCATTTTTGAGGACTTGGTAAAAAACTTTTGTATCTGCTTCTTTATTTAGCTATGTAATTACCAGAGTTTTGTACAAAGTCTTCAATCTGTTCTTGAGTAAACAAATTAAGCCTTCCCTTTGCATTTAAGGTAATCCATTTATCATTAGATTATGTACACAATTATGGTCCTTCAAATGCTTAAGAAGACTTGTGCAGATGCAAGCATCTACTGACTTGGAGTAATGGTTCTTTTTCTCTATGTCTATAAAGGCATGTATTTATTATAAAATTCCAACAATCACTTGATGGACCGTGATCACAATTTAATGGTGGATGGAATACCTTAATATTTACATTATATTAATTGAGAAAGAAAAACTGTGCCAGTTGTATGGTAGTGTTGTATGTTAGAACTAATTTTAAACTTCATTAAATATTAAGCCGCCAGCCCAGAGCTAGGAATGTTGCTTATTTTCATCACAAACTATTTATATATAATAAGGAACTGAATAATATACAATTATTTGATCCACATACAGCGTGGCTCTTGTAAGTGGATAATGCGCCATCATATTTCTTGTATCGTGCCATGCCGACTGAATATGTAATGGCGCTTAGATTTTGTTCTTTTTTAAGTCTATACATTGATTTCATGGGCTCAATCCCATTTTTGATCGCTTTCTGCCCCAAACCAAAAGCGTATGGTCCCCTACCCCTTCCCCCATTCTTTCCGCAATCCCCTCATTCTCAAAAACATTCTCTAAGCTGGCCAATTATGAAAAGTAAGTGCGAAGGTTGTTTAGAGTAAATTACTCATTTCAGTTTTTCATGTAAGCTACTAATAGGAAGACAATATAATTTTGTCATTTTAAAAATATATTGTATGTAGTAAATGTCATTCTGAACGCATCAGAAGACTTTTGATCTTTTAGAGCTTTCTTATATGACTCACTGATCTGGGTCTGTACGTTTGGCCAAAATGCTCAACCTGAGTGCTATATGAAGTAAAGGTAAGGAAATTTATAGGAAAAACTTTGAAAAATACCGGTCTCAGACAATAGTATAACTTGATAGTTTGGTCATGTGGTTCACTCTTGAACAACAATAACCACCAGTAGTTCAACACCTTGATCATAATGAAGCCCGACTAGTAAGCTCACTAGCTGTCACATTTACTGGACATGACAAGGATCTAGATGCATAGTTGAGATAATCTGATTCAACTAATTACATATTTATTATGTACATACTTTTGGCACACATGAATTGTAAAATCAACCTTTAAAGTTTATAAAAATGATTAATTATTCTTTGACTTAGACTGAGTATTATCGAATCCTAAAATTCTTAAGAGCAAACAAAGGAGCCTAGATTAACGTATGGGGAAAGCTTCCAGCCAAAACTCAAAACATTTCATTATGCCTTATTGGTAGCAATGGTCAATGGATCCGACATGCTTGGAATCTGCATTTTTAGGACTTGTAAAAAACTTTGTACTGCTTCTTTAATTTAGCTATGTAATTACAGTTTGTACCAAAGTCTTCATCTGTTCTTGAGTAACAATTAAGCTTCTTTGCATTAGGTAATCCATTTTCATTAGTATGTACCAATATGGTTCAAATGCTTAAAGACCTTGTGCAATGCAAGCACTACTGACTTGGAGTATTGTTCTTTTCATCATGTTATAAAGGCATTATATTATAAAATTCAACATTACTTGTGGACTGAATCACATTTAATGGTGGATGAATACTTAATTTTAATTATATTAATTAGACAAAAAACTGTGTCCAGTTGTATGGAGTTTGTATTAGAACTAATTTTAACTTCATTAAATATTAACGCAGCCCAGAGCTAGCAATGTTGCTTTTTTCTGAACCTAGACAACAATTAAGGATTTATGAGTATTGCATGATTATTTTATCTCACAAGGCTATGAAAGAAAGAGGCATTGTTTATACAGAGCCTTTGGAATGGAGAATCGTTCAATGCCAGTATGATGGAAGTAAGGGCTTTAATTGAATTCTTCGTTTTGGATGTGTGTTTTGATAAGCTCAAATTATTTGCACTGTATATTGTTACAACTGGAGTAATGTAGTGTATCATTAATTTATTAATGTCTTCTATGAAAATATTTAGCTTATTTACCCCTTAAATACAAAAATATGATATGCTTTTTTACACCTAATTGTATACAAGTGGAAAGGCTGAGCTCAAATGAAGCAGTTTTTCAGTTTGGAATGGGTTCTTCTAGAGTACAGTGCAAAACATGATCAGCCAGCAAGAAACAGGCTAAACTGGATTTATACCTGTTGCATTTCTATAGTATCTTTTTAGTTGCCTGATATTTATTATTATTTTTAATTTACTGAACTGTCAGACCTTTTTACTCGGAAATGAGACGTAACTCTAAGTTGATCAATGGGCACTTCCTAAAACCTTATCTTCATGCTGGTGTAAAATTCCACACATTTTTTGATGGGAACTAAACATACACTTCAGATTTTCCCCAGTCACTGATTGGTTTGTTTAAATATTGTGTGGTCAAATAGAGGAGAGCATGTGATATATGGGTCTGCTCTGTTTGCCAAGACATAAACACGTACATGTCTGTATACATATGCATTACATGCTGAATGGTCAAAGCCGCTTACTTTTTATTACATAGCCCTGACATCACTGTCCATGGATTCTCTGAGAAACCTAAAGACCTTTGATACCTGATATCCCTATATGCTTTATGTCATGTATTTGGAACGTGAATCAGCTTAGTCCATGACTTGATCTATAGAGGTTAGTTTAATATTTGAATCATCATTGATTTTGATGTTGTTTCAAGAAACACCTGAGTCTTCCAATCAATCTTCAGTCAATCTTTTATTTTCATATGCATAAGTCCTACAACAGTAGGAGATATTAGCAGTCCTCAACCTGTAATTAGCTGGACATTGTACTGTCAAATCCATAGTGAACTTGATCCAAACAACAACAGGAGAATCATTCTCATGAACTTCTAATTGATTAGTAGGGGCCACCGTGGCCGAGCGGTTACAGTCGTGGACTACAGATCTCCCAGCCCCTCACCACTGTTGGGTTCGAATCCCGGTAGGGACTTTGGATTTTTCATGTGAGGAAGCCCTCCAGCTGGCTTGCGGTAGGTCGATGGTTCTAACTGGGTACCTCTGTGTACTCGGGGTCTTCCTCCACCTGTAATTAGCTGGACGTCGCTATATGATAGAAATACTATCACAGCGACAGTAAACCCCAAATACAACAACCTAATTGATTATATGATTAAGTCCTGGACTCCCATTATTTGAAAAAAAAAAAAAAAGTGCTCCTGTTTTTCTGAGTATTTTTTATATGACTATATAACAATGAGAGGGCAAATAATTGTCAAGGACTCTTAAGTTTTCTGTGACAACCCCATAAGTGGTGCACATGCTCTTTGGTAAAAGATAAGTCATCTCAAAGCCTTTCAATTGAAGACAATGCCAGACAGATAAATATTTATCTGATCTTTTGTGTTGTGGCTGTTTATAAATATTGACAGGTCAGTATTGATAGTCGGTAGAAGTAGGCACTTACACAATGCACTGTATTGTAGAATGGAATTTACCTGTTTATCGTCTGATTATTCACCGTTATTCTTAAAAAGATGATAACATACTCAAAGTAATAACGTCTGGTATTTTACAAAATGAAATGATAAGAGCATTATTTAATCACTGTACATGTATTGAACCAGTTTCTCAAAGGGTGTAATATTACCAAATTATCAGTCAATAAGTGGAATAAATTAAAATAATTGTCAAAATTTCATGTTTCAGTTAATTTGTTTTAAAACCTCTTTTTATCAGTTTTTTTAATGAATTGGGTTATAATTGCTCATTTTAGGGCAGTTTTAAACCCTGACTTTTTAGCACACTCAAGCACACAAACATGCGTTCAGAGTGATCAAGCAATGAGGTTGGTTGTTTGTTCATCTTTGTCCACATTTAGTTTTACTTTTACAATCTCTCCTTCTTTCTTTTTTCTTCTTTCTTTCTTTTTTTCATTGTAATGGCTTAAGCTATCATTTTCTGATTATTATATGGCCTTATTTTAGACATAGCTTACAGTCGAGGATTTCCCATGTGTGGGTCCTGTTTATTGCTGAAGAGACAACATCGGAAGAGACAGTTGTTTGATACAAGGGAGTCCGGTTGTGATACTCTAGATCATTTTGCGAATAGGCTACTTGGTTCTTTTACGTGCCCAATGTATAGCTCCGATAGTCACAGGATACAAGTTCCTGGGTAGAACCAGTACTGAGTACTCCGAGTTCACGTAGCAACCCCATTTTGCCGAGTGTCAGGCAAGGGTGCATCTGGTAGCAATTTTATATGTCTTTGGTTTGACACAGTCCCGAAGGAAGTGCCCCAGCTGGGATTCGAACCCCAGACATCCCAATGCAAAGCAGACACTCTACCACTGTCAGCTATTGCGCTTGTGGTAGCTTCTAGCTTCTTTATTATTTACACTGTAGCATGTTTATTCCTTAATATACTTTATGATAATTTAATAATATGTATATATATGACTATATTTAAAACCTCTTGTTTAGATTTTAGCTGATTATTGTACCTGTATGCCAGGAGTTATCACCCTTGAATAATATAAACAACAGGTATCACTTTGTTTACACTTAAAAGAATCTGGTGATTCTCATTTATAAAGAAATCTTGATATCACTCATAAACATCATTTCTGATCAATATAATTTTATCTTGGCCAATTTCAATTATAGATGAGTTATGGCCCTTGATTTATATTAAAAAAACAACAACAAACAAACATAAAATCAAAACAAAAAAACAAAACAAAAAAAGACACAGCTTTACTCCATCGATCACGCACATTTTCATAAGAAAATGATCAAATTTTGTGTTAATATTTTTACACTTTTTAGCTGATATTATACATTGCTTTTAGCAGATCAAACTTGTCATCTCCAACTCCCAATGTATGTTCTACATTGTATTCTACCACTAGAGTAACTCAATGGATATCTTGCTCTTGAATCCAAAACTTTAAGAAAAATGTAGGGCTATATATACAAATCAGATCATGATTCAGTGTTCAACTCACAAGAATACACAAATAATCATATATGTGCAATGAAGTGTAAAAATATTCATGCATTTATATTCAGGTAATGTTTGTAATTTGATGATCATGTGATACTTATTCAGTGAAGAAACATTTCTCAAGATTATGACTCAGTTTTGATAAGCTATGTATCTATTGATTTTGTTTCATCAATGTTTGATTTATAAATATTGGTGTATTTTATCACAAATGATTGTTGATAAAGATAATGCAAGAATGTTTCAGTAAGCCTTCGGCAATCATTCCCAAGTATGTGCATGCACTGGTAACATCAAATATACATAGATAAAATAGATAATATGAACTGCAGGCTTTTGTTTTTAAAATGTATCATATCAAATTGAAAGTTTCTCAGATAGAAATTAATCTCAAATTCTACGAGCATCACTCGGAATCAGAAAGTACAGTTATTGATAATATTAATTGTTATATATCATGTTAAATTCCACTTGCCCACTCGTCCTGGGCAGTAAAAAGTAGTCCAAGTTAACAGTTATACCCCATACGATTGAACAGATACTCGATTGTGACAAATATCAACTGACTTCTATAACTAGTAAAAAAAGCTGCAAGCACATGACTGTATGATATGCAAATCCCAGAAATGTTAACCAGAGTTTTGCAGAGGTCAACATTCAGCTTTGTTTAAGCATACCCACCCAAGATGAAGATGTTATATATACTTATATGAGAGGTAGTATATAGGTTGGTAAATAATTCTGGATTGTAAATCCATGCAAATATTTGTACTGGTTTGAAGCCGGGAAATATTTGAATAAATCAGCAGTGAAATGTTTAACCATCCTCTCAAATTATCTTCTGCCATTAGATCTGGACCCACGCAGTTTACTGTCTGATTTACAGGGGCAAAAAGTTTCATGATTATATTTGGGATGGGTAAATTTATTGGGACAACATTAATTTTGATGCAATTAGTTTAATACTGCCAGATCAAAATAATAATAAATAACTTTCAGGTTGATTATTAAGCAACTTAACTTCTTTCTGTCCATTACAGTAAAATTAATATACATTAACATAAAATTTTGTGGAATGTGTTGAAAAGTCAATATTGTCGGTAATAAAAAACCCTTTTTTTCACTTATATTTAAAATATATTTCATAGAAAAACCGGTCACTGTGGCCATGTGGTTAGAGCATCTTCCCAGAATTCAGGAGGTTGTGGGTTCTGCCGCCATTCTCGACCACGACAGTTGCCAAAATTGTAAAAGAAATGGTACTTGTATGTAGCTCCCTTGCTTTGCGTTCAGCATATGAGGGTTAGCTGGCCCAGTGTCAGGGTGACTGCCAGGGTGTGGTATCATGCCACTTGTCTTCAGCTTGATACTGCGGTGTGGCAGTACTATATCACCTCTGTCTTAAGTAGACATTATTTTAAGTCTCCAAATGACAGGATTACTGTTTGCAGTCCATATGAACCCAATTATGAATTAACATAGAAAGCTGCAGGTCTACTTAATGAACATTTCTGTGTGAATAATTTTTGTGCATTAAACCATTTGAAAAATTCCGGAAAATATTAAAAACACTCATGAAAAGTAATGAATTTTGCAGTACTGCATATACTCATTAGTAACTGTGAAATACGAATATCACAACAAGGCCTAACGTAAAATTTTTATAATGGATTTCATGCCCATAAAATCTGTCAGATTGGCTGCATATATGGTATTTTCTTTAAATTACTCAATTAAAGAGGGATTAAAATACCCAATTATTTTTAAAATGATGGTTAAAAAAGCGCGTTAAAATCAGAGAGACTCTGAATTTATTTTGAAAGCTTTGCAAAACAGTACTTATATCCCAGCATCTGATACACATGGCTGCCTATTACATCTGTCATCCGTGGGATACTTGGTTAGCACTATATTAGGAAATTATAATTCATAAGAGGTATGTTAACCAGTCAAAATGCTGCTTACATAAATGAGTACCCTTCATTTGGAAATCTAATAGCTGTAAGTCGATAAATGTACGAGAGTTTCTACTGGTCCAAAAATCCCCACTACTTAATGGGGCTGCGAATCATAAGTCAGGCCCGGCTTTTCAAATAATGGATAATTAACAAGCAAATGCTAACTGATAATCCCAGGGACGCTGTATGGAGTAACTGAATGATCAAGCACTTGTGGTCCAGTGGTAACATATCTGATTACAGATCCAAAGGTTGTGGGTTCGAGGCAAGAATTCTTCATGACCTTCCTGGGTGCAAAGTACTGGTCCAGCCCAGGAAACGTCGAGAGGGATAAGTATAAGTTGTAAGAACTTGTTTCCCAATTGACGTAATCGACGTAAAATAAATAAGTTTAAATTGAATTAAGTGCTCATGGGTTTCCAACGCTGCTTATAATTATACCCTGGTAGATACTCAGTAACTGCACTTAACTACTTAACCCTTTCCCTCATAGAGGATACCATGAAAAGACCTATGCGAACAGCATAAAACCAGATCAGCCTGCGAGTAACTTGCAGGCTGATCAGGTTTTATGCTGTTCGCTGCTCCTCAGTGGTCTGGAAATGAGGATTTTACAATTAAATTTGGTAAGGTTTGAGTTTGGCTTTCTGCAGATCAGGCTTTATGTGGTACCTATTGAGTGCGTCAAAATGAGTCTATATGAGGGAAAGGGTTAAATTGGATTATTAGATCTAGAGGATTATTTGAGTGTCTTAATTGAGCGACTCTGAGTGAATTTTGAAGACTAGTTAAAATCTATGTAACTGCTTACTAATTGTACTTAAGATACTGTATCATATTTATATGCTGGTTTTATATTACACAATTAAAATAAATATGAGAGAGTTAAACATAAGGCTTAGATTACTTTCATGGATATTTAATAAGTGTTGAATTTGTAAGTACAAGTAATTGGTAATACTCAATTGGCCAATAAGGCTTGAATCAGCCCCTCTGAACTGTTTAAAAAGCACTCAATTACCTTTGGTGATCACCACAATACATTGTACTTACCTTCCTCTAATAAATGTACTGTTCAAATTAGTCTTGCTTATTAGTGCATTCATTGAAGGTTTTTTTAATTAGCTGAACTCCACTTTGCAAATCATGTATTTCTTTGCACAATTTGTTACTTTGAAATTGCAAAGGCAAATATAAGCAGTCAGGGTAAAGCATACAGTTTGTTTAACAGGGCAAACAACTGGAAGTCGAAAAAATTGGATACCATACTTGGCTTTGTGTAACCAACTACTTGGGGCATTTGTGGAAATAGATTTTCATCTATTGACATAAAGGCTTGGAAGTCTTAACCATTTTACACAATAACACATCTAAACATGAAGACATACTGTGTCCATTTTTGTTGTAAGAATTTACGCAAACAGTTCTTCCTGTGATAATTTGAAGTAGAAAGACTTTTGTCAAAGGAGTGCAAACACTTCAGAAGTTGTTAGAATTCCAGCTTGTTTTTAGGACGTGGACATTTGTTCTGACCTCTGGTTCTGTTAAAACAGCTGTTTTTACATGTTTGTATCAGTTGAAAGGTATGATCTTGTTTTATATATATATTGACAAACCTTAAATACCAGTTAATGTTATTTGTCTTTAAGGCAAACATTAAAAAAATTGCTGGTTTGATTTGGAATTGTGCAATCAACAATTTATCTGAGTGGGTGGGGGTAAGATAGAGGAATTTTTTTTTTTTACAAAATAGATTAAACTACAAGAAAGGAAGGAGGAAAAATCTGCCTCTTCAAGGGTTTAAAAAAATAAATGACTTTAGGCATTTTTGTTTTGAGTTGTTTGTCCAGTTACTGCAGCCTAGCTTATATTTAATTTATATGAAATCTTTAAAAGCGAAATTTTATATCCATTTAGCAATAGTATTGTGTTAAAATTTTAAAATGATAACATATGTTTATGAAATAAAAACCATTTAATCCATGAATCCAAATACCCTACTGGAACTGTAAGTGCTAACCTTTGCCACCAGTAAAGAGCCAGGCCTGGCTCTTTACTGTTAGCTGACCAACTACAAGTTTTCAACACAGTTATCTCTAAATCTGATAATGGACAGTTCCAAAAAAGGTGCCTGCTAAGTCCATTTGAGAAATTCAGCTGGTTAAGGGTTAATTAGCATTATTCATGGTATTTGGAAAATCACCTGTCTGTGACAAGATCAGCTTTCTTATTTATGAGTAATTATATTAGTTTAAACTTAATATGTTTTACAACATTTGGACAGACAGTGTTGTAAAGTTTACAAAAATCTTCTTGTCAGTTGACACTGATGATAGTCTTAAAGAGTTGCTCCTGAAATAAGAATATTTGGGAATTTCCCAACAAATCCGGGGGAACAAACAATCTTTTACAGCTACAACTTCATGGTGTTGCACTTCTTCTCTTGTGTACGGTAGTGCACCGTGAAGCTATAATGGTAAAAGTTAGTTTGTGCCCCTGGATTAGATGGGAAAAACCCTCACTTGCCGAGTTCTGGATAACGTCTATTGTGATGTTTGATGTGGAGTAACTCATGTTCATTATCATGATGTTCTTTTAGTATTATGTTGATGGCCTTTGTTCTCAGGTTAGCAGTTATTCAGAGGTGACATTATCCCATGGCTCTCCTTAATGTTGTTTCTCTTGTTATTGAAGATGTATATGTTTTCTGAACTCATTATTATATGAATATATGATATACATTACTTTCAGTGATCAGGTTACGAGGTCTGCTATTTTCTAAGTGCAATCATTGTTTTCCTAGATTTTACGACCATAAATAATTACAACATAGTATATATTTTCTAATACTGAAGGTCCATCTAGGTTATATTTCATTCTAATTCCATTATCAAATGTCGTAAACAAAGAAGACCATCCCCATTCCATCAATTTTCTGTATAGAGTGCCATCACCTATCTCTATATCGTATTCAAAAATAAACACAGTCGTTTCACTGTAGGATATCATTAACTTGGGATAGTTCAGATCTTCCAGTCATAACAATACAAATCCATAAAGGTGACAAAATTTGACGAGAAGATGAAAGTTCCCGATGTTTGTAGAAGGGTTTAATTAAGCCTTGGATGATTGGACACGTGGAATGTTTTCGCGGATGATATTTATATTGATCCAGATAACTTGATATTTAATGCCCGGTCAGCTGAGGTTATTGGTATATAATTTGATAGATTTACATTGAACAGGATACTATTCGATCCCGATACATGCCGTGTAGATCCATAGTAATGTGCCTGATTATAATGCGAATATCAATATAATTAGCATAGTTCAAACTGTGGACCACAAATCTTCATCATACTCCTGCGGATGTATAGGATCATGCTCATCATGTCCTGTCCTTAACAGTCATTATAAGGTAGGATTGAGGTATTAATCGCCTTTAGTGATTGTTTTTCTGTTAATCAAATTAAACCCTCCAGGGTTAAAAAGATTTAAGCAGGGACCCTTTTGATGAGTCAGTCTTGTAACTGCATATCATTTTTTTTTTTTGACGGACCCCATTTCTGTACTGAGTAATTAGTTGACTTTGAAAAGCATTGTTATATTGTTACAATGAGATCATGAATAACAAAAGTGTCTAGACATGGGTCCCATATCCTACCTTATAATGGAGCAGTGTAGCGTTACAGGGACAGTTTAGGTCCTTTATAATGTATTCCATTATACCATAAAACCAGTATAATGTGGCCTAAAATAAGTTAGTGTATCTTTATTTGGGGATTTGATAATTGGCTAGAGAGTATTTTCACATAATGGAGTTGAATATAAAAGGATCTCAAGTAGATAGGGGTTCAGGGGTCATGATCCCCCTTGGGATTTGGCTATTCTTACAAGGGTCAAGAAGAAAATACCACCCAACCTCCCAAGAAACTTTTGCATTTGTTCATAGTTGACCAACATATCCAAGCTGGCCCCCAAACCCCCCCCCATTGAGATGAATGACTGGATCCGCGCATGGTTCAATACATCTAGAATTAAATGTAATGCAGTTGCATTATATTTCAGTTCCATAGAGTTGAATGTAATGAATTTGAATATAATTAATGTATTGGAATATCATGCAATTAAATATAATGCAGCATCACTGTAGATAGACATGGCAGAACCTCATTTACCGCCCAAAAGCATGTGCCGTCTGGTTGGATATTTCCCAATCCCACAATGTAGGTACTAATCATCTTATTCCCATTTTATGCATGGCAGAATTTATTACCTGTACTGAATTCAATTAAATTCAACCCCTGTGAATTCCGGTCAAGCTGGCATACCGATGTCAGAAGGAGGTAAGCTGTCGTATATACCAAGTAGAACAATACGTCTCATACTACCACATCAGGCCCGTAAAATAAAACTTTACTAAATGAAAATCAATGGAGACTATAGTTAGAGAACAGATGTGGGTTTTGTTTCTGCCATAATACAGGTAGATGTGTAACAGCTTGCCGTATTCTCCCCCGTATTTTCCCTGCAGGTTGCAAAATGTGGTGATGTTAAAATCAATGCGGTTACAGGGCAGGCCATTAAAAGATCGTTGGTAATGTACCAGGGCCTTGTCAGTTGTGAATACTGATTTTCATGCTAAGTCTGATCAACTTGTTATGGAACAAGTCAGGCAGAGAAAATTTAAATAGCTTCAGTTAGCTCAAGATGACCTCTTGTAAGGTCATGTACACTTGTAGTCAGATCTTCTTAGAACTCTATTAATTACCTGTGTGAGTTTTCTTAGAACATCTCTTAACTATAGCTTTAAAATGAAAAAACAAGTCCGTTGTCCTAAAGCATCCACTGATGTGGAGTTGTATATACAGGCTCTTTTACTCAGTCTATAAAGGCTTAAATTTACTATAAAGTTCTCATGATCACTTGATGGACCATGATCACATTGTAATGATGGATCATACCTTAAAAATGGTTCTGGTATATCTCTTGTGCTTGGCATTTACATGTACAGGTAGTTCCTGAGACTGTTTCTGTCATGTTATTCATTTGATGAATATTAAACCTTACCTTGCTAAATTTCTTAATTGGACCTGTCCTTTGTCATTTTGAAATGTACCATTATTTGTTTTTGGGGGTGCTTGCTGAAAATATATTGACTGAATAGCAAACAGTGCAGACCATGATCAGACTGCACAGATGTGCAGTCTGTTCTTGGTCTGTACTGGTTGCAAAGGCAGCCATAAAACATGCAGCATTGTGAGGGTTTACTGACTGAACTTTGGTATTTGAAACCATAGATTTTCCTTTGTTGCACATACCTTGTTATAAGAAAATCATATTAGCAAAGTGAGGAGATCCTTAAATCAGCTTTTGAAAGGAACTGTCTGATCTGGGTTTGCACTGTTTGCCATGATTCACCAAAATGAGTCTAGATATGTAATTAGGTTAATCTTGTCTGTTACATGATTTCTTAATGAGTCAGCACTAAACATCTGTCACATGCATGTAGACAAATTCCCCAAATGTCTGATATACTGTCTGCTGGAAATTTAACACAAGCAAACAAACAATATTTAAACTGAATGGATCTCTTCCAAACTTGTAAACGAATTTGGGCTGGAATAAATTCAACTTTATACTACTAAAACTTAGTATTTCATCAATACATGTAGATGATTATGGGTAAAAGAAAAGAGTCAGACACGGAAGTTACTCTTTTACAAGTGATTGTAATCTACTTATTTTTTGACAGAAAGTAGTAAAAAGAAGACCTATTATTTGGCAAGGATGAAGCACAATTCCATAAAATAAGAAGTATTGATGCCAAATAGACATGTCAGACAAGGCCAGTATTCAAGAAGGATGTGTTTGAAGTAAATACTCAGTGTAGACAGATGATATCTCCTGACCAGAGGGCTGAACTCACACTGTTTCTCAGTTATTTTGGCAGCTGTTCCATCAAATGAACACAAACTTGCAATACATAGGCACGGTACTTAGCCCCTGCGGGAGAATTTAGAACTAATTACTAATAAGGCTTCTGTTAATTAGGATTTGTAATCTATATTTTTATAATACATGTATCTCTGTGTCTGGATTGTATCACAAGGTGATAAGAATTAACAGTTCATCTTCTTATTTGTGCATCCTCTCACTCTCAAACTATTGTAGTTTTGTAACAGGGATTATTATTTGGGACCTAATGGCTCACTGTGGTTACTAATTCGCTGTCTCCTTGTTCCTCAGCCTCTCTTAGTAACCTGGGATTTAAACACTCTAGCTCCCCATGTGAGACTTTGCCCCTCCATCCCATTCCTCCAAGCTTAAAGCATTAACTGTATACTAGTGCTTGATTTAAGAAGAAGGAATATTTTCAACATTGTTTTTGTTTCCATAACCCATTATCTCATGAATGTTCATGTACAACATCATGATATGACGTATATGCATTTCTTTAGCTTAATTTGGTATATAGACCAATGGATGTTTCTTTCCCATGTTGTATGTATGGAATTTGAAATACACTTTTATATGAGCAAACAGAGGAGACCCTGATCAGATATCTCCTGGAAGAAGTTGTTTCAGATCTGCCAGTCTGCTGTCTTTGCTGAAGCATCAAAACAGGTCTAGATGAAGAAAAAGGTTAATGAGGACTTGCCACCTATTATATGTTTAAAACACAATACAGTTATTCACAGATCATGTAACAGAGCATTAAATAAGGATCATATTTTTTAAAGCAGCTTGTTCACAGATGGTCAATGACTAAGAATTTCCTGTGTAATGTGACCTACACTTGCTAAGTTATAATATTTGTCAGGAAACACAGACTTCACCAACATTAACGAGAGAGAGTAGAAAATGATATTTTTTTTTAATTTCTACTGATCATATCTGTGAACGAGCTGCTTTAAAATAATCTGAAAACAAAAGTACTGCTTTTTTCAATGATCAGAATTTAACCCTTTCCCTCATAGAGGAAACCATGAAGAGACCTATGCGAACAACATAAAACCAGATCAGCCTGCGAGTTACTCGCAGGCTGATCAGGTTTTATGCTGTTCGCTGCTCCTCAGTGGTCTGGAAATGAGGATTTTGTAATTAAATTTGGTAAGGTCTAATTGTGGTTTTCTGCAGATCAGGCTTTATGTGGTACCTATTGAGTGCGTCAAAATGAGTCTATATGAGGGAAAAGATTAAGATACGTACAAGATAAGTTTTACCATACAGAGCCATGTTGTTTGTAATGATAATGATCAAGCATAGAAAGTGTAAAGAAACAGTTGTCTTTAGGCAATATGTATAATGAGTAAATACCATTTGTTACCACAGGCTTATAGTCTACTTAGGAAGGGCATTAGATCTAAATATGGCCAAATCATGCATCAATTTTATCTAGAAACAAATTGCTAGGGAAGATACAGAACAATCTTCCTTCTGATCTCACTTGCTTCTCAGCCTGTAGGCCAGTATTAATTAGTTAATTAATTTCCTATTGATCAATTGATGCCCCTAAGATGTTACAAGTAAACATGTCAGAAAAAATAACCCTTCGCACATCCATTTTCTTTCCAGTTCCCCTCTAATCAGGTAGTTATTAGCTTTTACCCTCTAATTTGTGTCCCTGATAAGGATCTCAAAGCAGACTTTTTACCTCTGATGCGATTTGCCAATTAAAGATGGACATGCTGATTAGTTTTACAATAAGGTTCAGTCTTCCAAAGGATCATGTTCTATGCTTCATAGGCCAGTGCTTTTAATTTTTGTTTAACATGCAGACATTCTGCTAAAAGAAATTCTCATTAATAAAAGATTAAAAATTACATTTTGTTTTAACCCTTTGGCTGCCAGGTCACCTATCCTATATAAACAGGCCATTTGCCAAGGAATATCTTAGAAATTTGTCAGAAATTACTGCACTAGCATAATGTGGCTACTTCCCTTTCGCTGCCAACAGAATGGGTTATCCTGTCCTTTGATGATGATGAGACAGCGTATTTACCAACAAGATGGGTTTATCTGTTACGGAGCTAGTTTCCACATGGGAAACCACCAAAAACTGATGAAACTATCTGGTTGGCAAAAACGCTGTTTCATGTGTAGGACGGGTTCTTCTGTCCTGTAGGCAGTGAAAGGGTTAATAACTATCGGCCTAATTTCCTCCATCCTTAATTATTTTGAGGCAGCCATGAAATTTTTTTATCATAACAAAATATTAAGTAAGATGGTTAAATAAAATGGTTATTAGGACTTTATTAGGAGCTAAAAAGATATGTGCATATATAATTATATGTGTAGGACATTTAATATGCTGTATCAAAAACTATTTTTCTGTTGGAATAAATATAGAATGTTTAATTATCAGTGAATAGAACATATTAATGTTCATTTCTTGATTTATATATTAGGTCAAATTTTCACCTGATAATAAAAGAATTTTTTTTTAATTTTTTTACATATATTTTAAAATTATATTATTTTATGTACGATGGAGAAATATATTTGAAATAACCATTTTTTGTAGTCGACTGCATTGATTTGATAGATAAGTACTGACATTTTGTATGCAATATTCATGTAACTGTTCCACATAGCTTGCCTCATGAGTAAATACAAGCTAATATACAGCATTTCATTAAGAAAGAAAGAAAACCTGACCCAGCTGATATCAAGTACAGATATAGATATATTGGTATTTCTTTCACTGATCTATTACCAAGATAGCCTTGGTGACATGTAATCAAACATAATTTAGAAAACTACCAGACGTGCCCGAGAACTCATTATCACATATCAGAGTTTACCTGTGTCTCATTTATGTGCTAAAAATTTGCTTTTAAGGCTTTTATGACATTCTTTTCCCACTTTTTTATGATAGTATATCCCTTTGAAAGATATTATTTCAACCCATGTAAGTGAAGTTTACATTTACATAGTTTTTATGGATGAGAATTTACTGTATAGCTGAGTTACTTTTTTTGATACAGCCCAGGCACATTCCTTTTGAATTTTTTAAAGATTTTAGTACAATGAAGTGTGTTGTAAGGTTTTGATAATCTTATGTTATGAATCAATATTTGATTATCATGTACATTTGAGATAAATTGCCTGATTAAAAACTTGAATTGGAAATTAAATGTTGCGACACTGATGTTGATATGTAGATGATTGATTGAAGCGTCATATTGAGTGTTGTTTGAATAGGAGCAAAATTTGCATCAAGTATAATCTCCTTCAAAATAACATAAAAAAAGTGTTTCAGTTTTTAAAATTTGTTTCACAAAAAAAATTAATATAAAAAGATTGATATAAAAGAATTTCATAATATCATTTAATAAATCTCATATACAACATGAGATCATTTTCAACATGATATGTACAGTTGGCACAATGGTAGCTAGGACACACACTTGGGGATTTAAAGATCCTAGGTTCAAGTCCTGCCAAGGACGCTGCTCAATTTCTAGAGTCAAAGATTTACTTGGCATTATTTCACGGCATCCAGATGAAAATGGGTACCCGAGAGGGTGGTATAATTCTGAGCGCTTATAATGTGGGCTACCAAGCAGAGTGAAAGACTCCCATGGGAGAACCCAAAACAACAACATAATAATTACATAATCACATTTCTGATCAGATTGTTATTGGTAAATATTGTGTTAAAGATGATATCATTCATGCAGAAAGATTGATTTGAATTATGTATATTATACCAACTGTACATGCTAAGTTATTCTATAGTGTGTGGATCGACTATTAAATCTAGTGAACCATTTCACATCTGATAATTTTATGGCATTTTTTGCTTCTTAATCTCTTGAAAATTTGTGGTTGTGTTTATTTATAATAGTGGTGTAATGGAGACATTGACTGAAATTCTGTTCTTTATGAAATATATGTATTTGTTAATTTATCTTATTTAAGATTTTCAAAGTTGATCCAAATTATGTACGTTGGCGGAGGTGGGGGGGGGGGGTATACAATTTTTAGGGGCTTTGAACAGTAAATAAACTATTTTAAGGGCCTATTAGTAGTAAATTTTTTTGGGCTCTGAATAGTAAATATACAAATTTTGAAGGTATATGAGTAGTAAATAAACAACTTTTGGGGTCTGAATAGTAAATATACACATTTTGAAGGTATATGAATAGTAAATAAACAACTTTTGGGGGCTCTGAATAGTAAATATACAAATTTTGGAGTGCTATGAGTAGTAAATATACAAATTTTGGGGGGACTTAAATTCCATGGACTGAGTAGTAATTATGTCACTACCAGCAGAGCAACTCTGGCATCTTTGACACATGATGGATGTAACACCAGTATATGACAGGTCTGGCACCAGATCTAATGTCTCCCTGACTTCTGACAGAGTCTCAGCATGATACCTCTAGTAATTTTCTCATTTTCTCTCTGGTTTCACCTGCCCATCCATCACATTTATTATTGAACAAAATGTGTTAAATATATAGGCCACAAGAGAGAGGCCAAACAGACCCCCAGCAGGCAGCAAAGATGCCAGGTCACATTTAACAAATTGGATTTCCCTGGAAATAGAAGAGTCTGTTATTTAAGTTTGAACTGTGGGTGTGGAATGTATACATCAGAAGTATTTAGGTTGATGAAGGTATTTCATTTATTGTATTGTAATTTCTGTTATGAGTTAAATGGTTTTGTTTAAAAATATAATGTTCTCTGTAAACCAATTACTGTATCTAGCTTTTAATATCCATAGAAGGTAATATTGTCTTGGCTTTCATGCATACTTTGTCTAAACCTTTAAAATAATGTTAATTTATCATGTATTAATTTAAATTTAATTAAAATTTAAATTTAATTTTTTTAAAAAGGTTGTTTTGGTTTTGAAAATGAAATTATTAAAATATATTAATTTTGTACATGTGTAAACACTTAACACTCAGCCTAATCACAGGATTAATTTAATATAACTAATTATGTGTAACCCTTTACCTCATGAATATTCATATACATGTACAAATTTATTATTACATGATTATTTACTTAAAACTTAACTTAAATTGGTATGTAAAACAGTAGATTTTCTTTTTCCATGTGGACTGTAAAGTCTTAGCTACAATAAGCATACAGAAACTCTGGAAGAAGCTGTCTGATCTAGCTCTTCTTTCTTTTTTTTATTTTCTTTCTTTTAATGTAATGGCTAACAATCATTTTCTGATCATTATGGCCATATTTAAGTCCTTATGGTCAAGGATTTCCCACATGTGGGTCCTGTTTTTTGTTGAAGAGACAGCATCAGAAGAGACAGTAGTTACATGGATACAAGGGAGTCTGAGTGCGATACCCTAGCTCATTTTGTGAATAGACCCCTTGGTTCTTTTACATGCCCGTTGTATAGCATGTTTATCCTCTGTTTATCAATGTATTAAGCGGTACCTTGTTGAGGTAAAAGGGTTAATGAGATTTTATTCTTATAGTTAAAAAATCTTGGAGAGAGAAAGAATAACAAAATGTAGAAAAAAAAAGAAACCTGAAAATTAATACAGGCAGATGATAACTTGTATGCTGCATGGTCTCTCGTATGCTGAAAAGAAAATGTGCACTCTAGCTAACACAAATTGTACCGTATTATGAATAATATATAATCAATATCATATGTGCATTTTTTTTCTTATTATAGTGGATAATTAATTTTTTGAAAGAAATATTACATCTAAATTAATGGAAATCTGGATGCATGCTCACTTTTTCTAGCAGCTGAGAATAAATTAGTATAGTTTAGTTTCTGAGAGGTTTTAGAGTGTTTAATTGTGTAATGTATTATTTCAGGTTCATCGTTCTGTGGGTGACCTTACAGATGACCTTGAACCTCAGTATTCTGAGCGTCTCACCAATCCAGTGTATACAATTGGCTTCACCAGCGTTACCCAGAATCCTTCCGGAGGCGTATAGAATCTAGGCAGGCCAGTCGCAGACTCTTCAATTCTGGATATCACGTCAGGTTTGAGGATGAAGTGATGCGAAATGAAATTCCTGAAAATGCAAGTTTCTTGTCAGATTTTGGAGCGAATAAGCATTTGACAAACTGGGACAAAGAAGTTGGGCATTATAAGACGTATAAGTCAAGGTCACGTGACTGCTTGACTTCTGCTGATCAGAGTGACTGTAGTGGCTCAGTGTTGTCTCTGTCACAGAAGCTACGATTAAACTCGCTTACATTAAATCGGCTTTTAAATGAGGAGTCTCCATTGCGCAAAAAGTTTGAAAGGGAACGTGTTCAGTATGATAGCGGGACTGAAAATGAGCAGTCATTGCAGGACTACTTCCTGGACAGAAGTAAAGAGAGAAGTAGAAACCGTGTCAAACATCGGAGGGTGCTGCAACGAAAGGTTGATAACAAAGAAAATGGTGCTATAGATACATTGGAAGATACACTAGAGGCTAAGCGCTGGTTAAGTAAGTCAGTTTCACCCAATCGGAGAAATCACTTTTCTGGATCTTCAGCAAGTTTACCAAGGGCTAAAAGTAGAACGGACAATAAACATGTTGATGTTGAGTCTATCATAGCTGATACTGATCTGACTATTGAGACAATTCTAGAAAAAATGAGCCAGAAATGCTTTGCTCCCCAGTCACCTCCTGACAGTGCCATTGATGTAGATACGCCTTCTGTGCAATCCTTTGTAACTGGTGACAAGGGCAATAACTTAGACTATCTCAGTGTAGTGCCAATAGATTTAGATAACGCACTGGCTAAGCCAAAAGAAGTTGATATTACGGATGTCGGTTCAAGTCCTGGGAGTAGCGCAAGTGCGTATTCTAGAAAAACATTTTCCATTCCTGGTGGCAAAGAGGAAGATATTGGCATGATGTTCGATGAAGAAATTCCAGCAGTTATACAGAGACCAGAAATTGAAGAGATAAAAAATATTGTTGAGAGGTTAAGTGAGGATTCAAGAAATGAGGATGTAGAAGCAGATGGTCAAGGGTTGTTGCAATTTTATGCTAACTGTGTTATAAATGATGGGCATGGAGAAGACATGGTTACCTCAGGTGATGGTCTATTGAAAGCTCCACCACCTTATGTAGGAGACCAGTCAAGTCAGGCTGTTAGACTCAGCGGTGAGGTGGTTGAAAGTGATCTTAGTTCTGTTGAAGTCTCTGTAGGGGTTCAAGAATGTCCAAGCTCTGGAGATGAAGCTGTGAGTGCCATGCAAGGTGTTAATTCATGTGATGAAGTCTGTGAGTCTAGAGGTGTTAATAAAAGAGAGAAAGGTGAGATTCTTGTAGGAGGTGAGGAAAGTGTTGCCAATGGATATCAAGGCACTGAGGGAGTGAACTACCAAGCTGATGACGAGGCTGAAGCTGATGTGGTTGCCATGGAAACAGATACCAACGCTGTGAAAAATGAAGAAAAGGTGTATGGACACAGAGGTAAATATCATTTATGAGTTATTAATAATGTAGTTAATACATGTGTATATATATATAAATATTGGCCAATTGAAAGTTTGCTTTTAGATGCTTCTGGAATATTTTTTTTTTGGCATGAGATTTGAGTGACTGAAAAATAAGTATATATAACTATAAGGCTGATCAATGCAACCAGATAACCTTTATTAAATGCGCTTGATAAATAATATTTCAACTCTAAATTGATTGTGGGGAGAAAGGCAGGGTTGACACAGGGAATTCTTTCACTGAGCCAAAGGATCCATAACTTTGTGTAAATATGGAGCCAAATTTGGCCAGACTGACAGCTGTTAATGTAATTTACAAAATACAAACCAGCTTGTGTAAGTACCATGAGTCAAGAAAAAAGCAAAATTTGATAAATATGCGCCACCTTAGGTCAGTTACACATTTTACTAGAGTCATTGGCATATTTGGCTCTCAAATAAGCATGAGCCTTGGAAATATGAACTTATTATATTATATTCTAGAAATAAAAAAATGGGCCTAAAGAATTCATTATCTCGTGCAGATATACTATTTTATCATTCTGGTATATACCAGATCTTGAACAAAATAATCCAAGGTTCTGGATTGTTTATTTCATCCAAAGTTTCCATCAGAGATTCAGATAAATATTTATTGTCTGGAAACAGTTTCAAGATTGTGCAGGCCCTTCCTAAAATAATCTCCTTTGTAATTGCATGAGGCTCTATGATATATAGTGACATAAGAATGTCCCATATAGTTTACTGATATGATAAATTATTTTTATCAGTGTTTAAAAAAAACACTTTATGGATTATTATTATACATGTGCTGAAGCGATAAGAAACCGAGAACCGAAACCATGGCCGAGAGGGTAAAGTCAATTACTTTAACACTCACTCAGCCCCTTACCGCGTGGGTTCGAATCCTGGCAGGGTGATTCGGATTTTCATGTGAGGAAGCTGACTTGCAAGCTGACTTGCGGTAGGTCGGTGGTTCTACCCGGATGCCTCCGTGCATTCGGGGTCTTAGTCTACCTTTAATTAGCTGGATGTTGCTATATGACTGAAATACTGTCAAAGCAACGGTAAACTCAAACAGTCAAGTCAGAAACACACTGTGAATTATGTTTGTGTTAATTGCTTTGGGGGAGTGTAATATAAGAACTGATCCATTTTAAATGAAGTGGAATGGGTTATTTGGAGTCCCTCACTCCAATTTTGGGGTAATTAAAGGACTCTCAATTTTCTGGACAGAGCTGTCTGATCTGGTTTTATTCTGTTTGCCAAAAAGTCAAAACTAAAGGGCTCAGATATTAAATGTTAATGTTATCCCTTTTGACTTCAGTATAATTATATATAATCATACACAGTTTTTGTCACATTTAAGTCATGTAGGTCTTTATAAGATGTAGAAGATGAAATTATGAATGGATATAATTTCTATTACAATCCATTCATGTTGTGATAATTTTCAAACTATGGAAGACCATGATTTAATGTATCAAATAAAATATGATAGGTGATGATTGGATGCCATTATCTTTTTTATGTTAATGCCGGTAAATGTTACCAACCAAATTAAGACTATATTTCCCATGATTTTCTACCAATTACTTCTCAGGCAATACTTTTAATAGCCCTTAATGTCTCCACATACCTGAAAACTACATTGATCGATGTAACAACTATATTTATCTACCTCTCTGAAATGTAACATGATAGGTCAATTGTGTCTCTTTTTTCCATAAAACATTTACAGTTAATCAAATAGGTTATTTTGCAAAATAATTTCACCTCACAAGGTCAAGTAGATAGAGTAAAATACAAAATGATGATGTGAGAAAAAATGGGTTGAAACCAGACGAGGTTATTGTCCATGTAATCTTTAGTTGGATACTCTTGTATGCTGGGTACCGGTTTATCGTTTACATATTCGATCAGGTGATTATTTGAGATTGATCTGTCCACTGTCCTGAGGAAATATATTGATAGCATTTAATTGGCTGTTTACATTCCTGAACATCATCAAGGTGGAACGTCTGCACCTTGAAATCAATTTAAGACACTGGCAATCAATATGTGAAGTCAGCTAGACTGGTTGATTAAACTTGGGTCCGACATTATTGAACTTCAGGGTCCAACCGATCTAATTAGCAGTAATTGTAAGGGGACAGCGTGTCAGACGGGTGTTGTTCTTTCACCTAATTACGGTGATCAAAATAATTGACCTGTCCCGGTGGCCGAGTGGTCTGGTATTGGAAGGTCATCACCGGGTTTCAATCCGTGGCCGCAACAACTATAGAGACATGAAAATGGTACTGGTATAGCTAAGATGGATCACGGTTATTCTCCTTCACTCTGGTTTCTTCCTCCATCTGTAAATAAGTTACCTGGACACCACTAAATAAACTTAAACTTAGGAAATAAACTTCAAAGCAACAACATCTTACTATGCCAGGGCTCTCTCTCTGTTTTGGGGGAACAGTTCCTGAGGCTACCTTCAGGAGGGTGAATTTTTTGTCTCGTTTTCCCCTGTTGGGGTTATTTCCGGCAATTTTTGCTGCACATACATACAATAATTATGTTAATAAAAATGTACAAAATAGTTCCTGTCTTGCAGCTTTATTTGGTGAAACTGAGATGGAAATTGAATGGTTCAAAGTTGTTATTTTGTGACCTTGCTTGAAAATGGGGGGAAAAACATAGTTTTTGGCCCTTACAGGCACTAAACAATGGTGATCTAGGGCCCCTGTATTCATAAATATGAGACTGAAATATATCCTCATAACTACCAAATGATTTATACTTAATTACACAGCTTGGGAAACATTGATTGACAGTCCTAAATTTGACCTTTATGCCAATTTCAGGCACCTCAAATTCCTTTAGATTGAAACCAGTTATATTTTATATGAATGGCACGCCTGGCTTCATTTCATTCAGTGGCCGTACAATGTGGACATTGTGACGGTAAATACAGGCTGATTACTGTAAATGTAGCTCGGTATTCAATTCATGGCAGAGCACTCCTCATAGGGGTACTTAAGGCCATGCATAAACATTTGTTTGTTTATAGTGATCTGCTGAAGACAGTCTAGTTTTGGTAGATTTTGTTGTGGTTTGGTCTATTTTGTCCTTTTCCGACAGTAATGAGCCGCCATTTTTGTTATACTGTATGACGACCAATGCAATGATAAAAACCTGTCTGTATATACCGCCCATACCATACACTCTCTGTACCTGGCATTACAAAACAAAACAAAACAAAAAAAATATAATAAATAAAAAATAAATAAAAAAATATATGAAATAAAATAAATCAATAAAAAACTGTAGGGTCTGGCGTTTTTTTCAGGTAGGGTCAGGTGACCCCAACAACACAACTTTTCTTTTAGGCCTGACTAACTTTTCCCGCCATGATTCTGTCTGTCCTACACTCACATTGCGTGATAGAACTGTTCATCTTCAGAGAGACCTGAAAATGATCAATGAAAAATATAAGAAGAATTACCCCCAAAGGTATAGATCCCTATTCAATGAAAAATGCTAGGTCACAACACAAAAGGAGAAATTTCTTAGGTTGGCCTATAATCCTCATTGAAGTGTGATTGACTTTTTTCTTACCTACTTTGAACACATACCTCCAGGCTATACTGTGTAGATAGTGGGGCAGGGCTGTGATAAATTCCACTAATCCCCTCTCCTGGCAAGTGTTCAAAATTATCCTCGGCAAGACGCCTTGTCAAGTGCCTCTGTCAACAAACCGAGTACATTGTTAAGATATATCAGCGTATGGTATCTTGGTCAATCAGATGTGTTCTGTCCTTGTAGATGGTGGCCAATATATTGTCCATGTAAATATCACCTGTGTGTTTGACTGTCAGTGTTTAACCCTTTCCCTCATAGAGGAAATCATGAAAAGACCTATGCGAACAACATAAAACCAGATCAGCCTGCGAGTAACTCGCAGGCTGATCAGGTTTTATGCTGTTCGCTGCTCCTCAGTGGTCTGGAAATGAGGATTTTATAATTAGATTTGTTAAGGTTTAATTGAGTGCGTCAAAATCATACTGATATGTTAAAGTGGTTACTTTTTGTTGAAGAATCTGTCTGAAATATTAATCAAAATGCATGGCTAATTTGAGCTCATGTCAGATATTGATGAGTTTGTTTTTGTTGAAGAATTTTTTAAATTTCTGTGGATTTTAGGGAAATTTCAGTGAATTAAAAATGGTAATATTCGCTGTTTAAATTGAAACAGTATAATTAAATATTACCATTTTTACAGTTTTCACTGTTTTGTAAAATCTTAATTTTGAAAGACGTACACTGTCATAATTTTTTTCACAACATTTCAGTTGATTTCTTCCTTGAGATAAAAAATTTCAAGTAATACTTTATTACACAATTTCTTTGTTCCTTCAGACCAAATAACAATCTATAAGTGCAACTTAAGGATTTGGGGCTCCCCACAGGGAGTTATGATTAACTTAATCCTTTCCCTCATATAGACTCATTTTGACGCACTCAATAGGTACCACATAAAGCCTGATCTGCAGAAAACCACAGTTAAACCTTACCAAATTTAATTACAAAATCCTCATTTCAGACCATGAGGAGCAGCGAACAGCATAAAACCTGATCAGCCTGAGAGTAACTCGCAGGCTGATCTGGTTTTATGCTGTTCGCATAGGTCTTTTCATGGTGTCCTCTATGTATGAAAGGGTTAATCAAATACAATTTGTAAAGTGTGACGGAAAAGCATTAAATCAAAAAAAAAAAAAAAATGTTTCAGTGGGATATCATTTTTGTGTCACCTGCTGTAAGCCGAGGTGACACAAAGGGATCACTTTTCCGTCGTCTGTCCATCCATCCATCAGTCTGTCCGACATACTTTTTCCGTCATGCTTCAGTAGGTGACACATGTGTTCCAGAGAACACTTTTGTTACTTCTTCTTGTGATAATGGAAAACTTAATTGAAAATATTGATTTTCCTACTCATCTTTAATTTATATAATTGTATTTAATAATCTGAATATGCCACATTCCTGGATGTTTATATTAACAATGTGAAAGAAATATCTTTAAAAAAATAAAAACAGGTCAGTCTTTTCATATACTGATTTATGATTATGCAAATTTAAACTCCATAACCTTTTTAAGATTAATTTCTAAAATGTTTGATGTAGATGAGATATTTTCATCAGTGTTGGAATGTTATGAATGGAAATATGTTGACACTCATGACTCAATGTACAAAGAACTTATTGATATGTGTTTTTATGAATATTTATGATATGTGATCTTATGAATATTAATGATATGTGCTTTAAAACCTTCTGTCATCAGCCTTATCATATATACTAGTCTTGTTCACTATTCCCAATCTCAATAATTAGACCACACTTTGTGACTGCTGTCAACTGGTCTTTATAATGAGGTGGTCTGATAATAGAGTTTCAATTAACAGGAATAGAGAAAAGGGAACCTGAAAATAGTGGTCTTAATAGTGAGTTGGTCTTTATATTGAGGTTGGTCTTTATATTGAGGTGGTCTTTATATTGAGGTGGTCTTTATATTGAGGTGGTCTTTATATTGAGGTGGTCTTTATATTGAGGTGGTCTTTATATTGAGTTGGTCTTTATATTGAGGTGGTCTTTATATTGAGTGGTCTTTATATTGAGGTGGTCTTTATATTGAGTTGGTCTTTATATGAGGTTGTACATCATTCCTATGTCCATTTTGACCAAATTGATCTCCTTTTTTTTTTTTAAAAATAATAAATAGTGAAAAACTTTAACAAATTGGCTTTTTTTTTTCATTTATATGTTTTCTTATTAAGAGAAAACCAGACAAGCATTGGCATTGCATGCCGTGCTCTTGTATCACATTATATGCATTGTAACTATAAAAATGCACCTAGGTTTCAACTAAACTGTGCAGTCCAATATGATATAATGTTCCAAGTTTTGCCCCTCCCCCTCCCCAATTATAGCATGATAACAGAATTGCACTTATTAATTCATTATCTATCATTATTATGATTTATTTGAATTGTACTTTTATCTTGTTAAGTCTCTCATAATAAATGACTATCACTTGAGATTAAACACAAAATAATCAGCAGTATATTGATCATGGTGTTCGGACAGTCCTTGATTACTGACCAAGTGAAGTGTGGTGAACTTTTGGAACCTTTGAAATATGTAGATAGGTCGGGTGTGAAATGGCCATTGATAGATAGTAATGAAGATGATTCAGATTGTTCTCGATTAAGCTTGATATATTTAACAATAATTTAGATTTAAGGGGGATTTATATCATCCCAATGTCAGGTGTTGATCTTAGCTTATGGGGTCTCAATTTCAGGGGTGGATCTTTAGTGTCAGGTAGATCTCAATATCAAGGGTTGATCTCATTTCTAGCTTGACTATTCGAAGAATATGAGAGCTATTGTAGTCGCCATTGCGTCAGTGTTGGCATTGTAGCTTTTGGTAATAGTTTTGCATGCAAGCTACTATCAACCTTATATCTCAATAACCATTCATGGTATTGACTTGAAAGTTTATGAATATGTTCAGGAGCATCAGGCAACCAAGGTAGATAATTCTTGATGGGATATATTCCAAATTACGGCCCCTTTTTTAACTTATAAATTTTGGTTAAAGTTTTGCATGCAAGGTACTTTCATGCTTATATCTCAGTATCCAGGTATGCGATTGATTTGAAATATCTTTTATATGTTCAGGGGTTTCAATTTAAGGAATTGGAATTTGGCCCCTTTTTAACTTAGAAAATTTGGTTAAAGTTTTACATGCAAGGAATTTCATGCTTATATTTCAGTAACCAGGCCTGGGTTTGATTTGAAACCTCTTTAATATGTTCAGTGGTATCATACTATAGTGGCAGATAGTTTTTGACTGAATATAATGCAGATTAGGGCCACTTTTTGACTAAGATTTTTTGGTTTAAGTTTTGCATACAAGCTACTATCCAGCTTATATCTCAGAAATTGTTTATGGTATTGATTAGAAAGTTAGGAGTGTGTTCAGGGCATCAGAAAACCAAGGAGGATAACTGTTGGACTGAATTTTATACAAATTATGAAGCTTTTCCAACTTGGATACTTGGTTAAAGTTTTGCATGCACAGTGTTATCATGCTTCTGTCTCAGTAACTAGGCATGGGATGGATTTTAGACGTCATAAACCTATTTAGGAGTATTAGACCATCAAGGTATATCAGTCTTTACTACAAATATATACAGGGTATATTAAGGGCAAGAATTGAAATAGATTTCATTTGATTTACCAACAAGCATTTTGAATAGTCGAGAGTGCTGTCCTCTGACAGCTCTTGTTAGGGGTCTCAATGAAAGAGATAAATCTCAGTGTCAAAGATCTCATGTAAGGGGTGGATCTAAATATAACAGGGGTATCTCAATGTCAGAAATGGATCTTATTGTCAGGGATTGATCTCAATATGCCAGGGATGGATCTCAGTGTCTGGTTTGGATCTCAATGTCAGGTATCTCAATGTCAAGGATGGATCTCGGTGTAAGGTGTGGATCTCATTGTCAGGGATTGATCTCAATGCCAGGTGCATATCTCAATGTCATGGATGGATCTCAGTGTCTGGTATGAATCTCAATGTCAGGGATTGATCTCAGTGTCAAGGATGGATCTCAGTGTCAGGTGTGGATCTCATTGTCAGGGATTGATCTCAATGCCAGGTGCTTATCTCAATGTCAGGAATGGATATCATATGCATATCTCAATGTCAGTTGTGTATCTCAGTGACAGTGGTCACAATCAGTATCTGGTGTGGATCTCAGTGGCAGGGTGATCTCAATGCAGGTGCATATCTCAATGTCAGGGATGTATCTCAATGTCATATGTGGATCTTAATGTCAGGAATTGATCCCGATATATCAGGGGTGGATCTGAAGGTCAGAGGTGGATCTCACTGACAAGAGTTGGTGAATCTTGGTTTAAGGAATGTGTCCCAGTGTTAATGTTGGGTATTTCCAATATTCTGTCCATTGATCTTCTTAATGTATGAACTGCAATAGTACCAATATGTGTGTGTGTGCTTTCATGACCCCAAAGCTTAGCTTTGGGTGGCATAATAAAATCGGACCGTCTGTTAATGTGTGTGTGCGTGCGTCCAGCATTTTCGTTTCTGGACAATAACTTTGTCTTGCATGCATACATTTCGATATAATTTGGCATCAAGGATCTCCTCGAGAACCCTGAGTGTGGCTCTAAGATCCAGGTTTGTAACTGCAAGGTCAAGGTCACAATCACAGATCAAAGGTCATAAAATGGAATATTTTTCAGTTTTCGGACATTTAAACTCTGTCATTGATGGATGGATATTTATCTAACTTGGCATCAATGAACTCCTCAAGAAGTCTGAGTTATGCGAAAGATGCAGGTTTGTAATTCAATGGTCAAGGTCACAATCATAGATCAAATTTATCTGCCCTTGAATTTGGCCTCAAAGTGCTAAAATATCACATTCAGGGGCAGATAACTTAAAAATTAGGTCGCCAACCCCAAACTTTTTTTTTCGATAAAAATGTTTATTTTATGATTCTCTGTAATCATGTAAAAATTTTAAAAAATTCTTTGAAAGAATTAAAATTTTTCTTCTTTGTCTATATAGAAAATCTAGAAAACTGTAGAAAACGTCCTTATATCTGTCCTTAATGGATGGATATATTTATATAACTTGGTGTCAGTGATCTCCTTGAGAAGAAGGAGTGATGCGCGAAAGATCCAGATTGTAACTCAAAGGTCAAGGTCACAGTAAACAATCAAAGGTCATAAAATGGGGGTATTTTTTGGTTTCCAGATACTAACTGAGACTGTCCTGGATGGATGGATATTTGCACCCACTGGCATTTAACTTCATATACAGACAGAACATATTAAAGAAAGTGCAGATAACAAGTCCAATAACTCTATTACTCAATATATTTTGAGTTATTCCCCTTTGTTGATATAGCTTTTGCGTAGGGGACACATGTTAACATGGTTTTCCAAGTCTACTGTACATTAAGCACGTGCTAAAACGACAAAACAGTTCTGTGGCAAAGCAACTTCTTGGGGGTGACAGTTCTTGTTTTTTTTTTTCTCTCAAGGACCATTTTTAGCTCACCTGAGCACAACATGCTCAAGGTGAGCTTTTGTGATGGCCCTGCGTCCGGCGTGCGTCTTCAACAATTTGCTTGTTAACAATCCATATTTTTAGGCCAATCTTCATGAAACTTGGTCAGAATGTTTGTCTCCATGAAATCTTGGACAAGTTCGAAATTGGGTCATGTGGGTCAAAAGTAGGTCATGAGGTCAGATCTTTGAAAAACCTTGTTAACACTCTAGAGGCCACATTTTTGGCCCAATCTTCATGAAACTTGGTCAGAATGATTGTCTCCATAAAATCTTGGACCTGTTCAAATTTGGGTCATGTGAGGTCAAAAAGTAGGTGAATATAAAAAATCCAACATATATTGCTCATTAATAATCAGGTGAGCGATTCAGGGCCATCATGGCACTCTTGTTGCACTTTCAAGAGACATAGCATACTTTCCAAAGTTATTATTATCTCTTTTAATAATTTGTATAGGAATAATGTTATTATTTCATTGTGTATTTCAGATTCAGATGTGGATTCAGGTGTTGGACAAAGCAGGTAAATGCATCATTATTTATTTTGTTTTATCGAAAAACTTCTGGAGCTTCTTGTTTCTAAACCATCTGCCTTCCTGTGTATTTATCTTTAGAATCTTTTGCTTCAATTGTTATTTCTTATTATGCTTCATGTTGATGCCTAATATTTAAAAAAGTAATAGCTACAATTAATTGCCCCTCCTATATTATTTCAGAAGTGATATGCTGTTGGAACATTATAAAGGGCTCTTCCAATATGATCCCCCATCCCCCTAACCCCACCCCCATGGAAAAAACGTTCTACCCCTTGAAAATCTGAAAAACCAAAAAGAAAGAAAAAAAGTCACCTACCACCATATACGGTGAATTTCAGAGTTAGCTAGGTATGGTAATTTCCATACCTTGTTGCCCCCCCCCCCCCCTTCCCTCCAGCACCCCCAAGATAAATGGCTGGATCTGCGC
>CM037789.1:56510722-56554364 GCA_021229015.1 Solen grandis | reverse complement strand
GTATGTAGAAGTTACAATCAGGATTTTTTTTTCTTGAAGTGAACTTTGTCAGACACAATCATATTACTCTGCCTCTCAGTGGAATTATGCCATTAGATTAGAAGCATTATAAAATGCCCAGTTATATTTTCATGTTACATGTATTTGGTTAACTGTTCCTTATAGGATAGTGTCTATGAAGGCATTTCTCCAGACAATAGAAGACCGAAGCGAGCGTAGGCTTCTACTGTCTGGAGAAATGTCTTAATATATTCTATCCTACTTAGAAGTTTCCCGGCTCAACTTAAACCTATTGCACTGAAGCCGGGACAAAATATTCATATAACCCCATTCTCTGTTTCAATTAAATGTTTTTCGACTTGGCAGCAGGCAGAAAAATGAGATGTGAGACATCAAAATGGATGATTTTATTCTATGCAAACAATTAGGGGGGTTTCATGTAACTTCAACATCTTTGTGTTCAGTTATAACAATAGTAAAGAAATATCCCCCCTTTTCTATATAATGGACAAAACTTAAATGTAAGTTTCTCAATGCTATAATCATCATATTAACCGCTTGGACATCAACAAGTGAGGATGAATGGCAGCAAATTTGAATTATAAAATGTTTAATGTCAATTTGATCAAGATAATTCAAGGTAAATAATTGAACAAGAAATTTACTTGTGTTATTTAGCAAAACGTTGATACGATTAGTGTCATTTCCTAGTTTGTTTTTTCTAAATATTCAAATGAACATAAATGAAGCGCCTTGCAGTGGTTATACTCCGGGTCACTGAACCAGGGTTTATGGGTTCAAATCCCGTTGGAGGCGAGATTCATGTCTGTATCTTTCCCAACTGGCATTTGACAGCTAAAATTATGATTGGAGAAAGAAACAAAATAAAAAACGGATGTGGATGAATGAAAATATGAGAGTTACTTGAAAGGGGAGAAAGTGTGGAAGACAAGAGAAAAGAAAAGGTAATATCAATAGCTTGGATTTTGCTTTCTATGTATAATTACAATTGTAATATCACTTTGGCCGAAACGAAAAAAAATGCACTTCAGACAAACGATTGAACAGAACCGAATTAGTTTTTACGTTATCAAAAATTATGAAAAAATGATCTATATTGTACTTTTGTGGTAGAAAATAGAAAGGTGTTCTAATGAAATAAATTGTGGATAAATTTGAATTTTCAGATTTTCTGATTGGCCACATATTTAGAGTTACTACTAATTACATTTAGAGCACAAACACAGGCATCACATATAAGCATATAAACATTTGGTACCCAACTTTAAGGGGTAAACTTGCATTTAAGGTGATCCATTCATTTTAAAATTGTGATCATGGTCCATCAAGTGATAGTTGGAATTTTATAGTAAATGTAATGCCTTCACAGACTTGAAGCAGAAGAGCCTTTAAGTCCAAGTCATTGGATCCTAGTATGTGCACTAAAGTATTTTAAAATGTTTGACGGATGGATGGATTACCTTAAAGGTTATTCCTCTTCTTGCTTTAACTTTATTTTTAATTATGATATCCTACAAATGCAGTTATAACTGTTTCTAACTAGGAAGAAGAAAAAATGCAATGACAAAGATTTTCTTCCTAGTAAGAATTGTTTGTATGATTGGTGTAAAAGACTCGACATCAATAGTATTTCAGTCATTTAAGGGAGTTCGGCTAAATTAGTCTGATAATGTACTGCCTCATGCAATATCACACCCAATAAACAAGTGGCATTGCCTGTTTACCACAACGTATCACATATCCCAAGAGTTAGACAATAATGCTACAGTAACACCAGTCCATTTTAAAGGACTTTCCCAAATTGGTATGTTATGCCTATGAGTTGTACCTACAAACTCTGGGTTAGGGATGACCCCTCTAGAAACTTGGCCTACAAGACTGAAGTGGGGTGGGGTACAGGATTATAGTCACCAAGAATCATATATTCAAACAGTTGTTAAATCAGGACCCCTGAGAAACACTGTTAAACAAGTATAATGATCTCAAGCCTTCAAGCAGATGCCTTCATTTAGTGTCTTCAAGTAGCCAATATCGTTAAAATATCCTCAAGTATTCAGTTCTCGACATATTGGTATTCTCGAGCTATTTACACTACTGCAATGTTTCACCTTGAGTGTGACGTAATTTTACAGGGAAACCATCGACAACTGGCAAAATTGATTTATCCTTGTTTTCAAACTTTATTTATTTATTTTTTCAATGAAAATGTTTGGGAAACAGATAAAAACATTCATTTAATAAAGAAGTAACGATTTTCACTAATGCTTCTTTTTATCATTTTTAAAGCACCTGTTAAATCTACCGATAACACTCAGCAAGCAGATGATGACTGATTTATGCAAACCAACTTATGTTCTTAAAATAGTGAATGTTTGATTATGAATACACTTCTCAAGAATCCTATGTACAGAATTCATTTAAAGCCATTGTTGTTACTAATCTGAAAGAGAAATTCACACTTGATAATTTTAATACAGCATGTCCATTTACCACCTGTAGAGAGTTTTTTACCTCCAAAATTTGCCATGTACCCCCAAAATTGTATGGACTCTCTACATGAAAGGATACAAAGCTAAGAACAAATAGCAATTGTTCCCCCTGTAACAAAACTCGGAGGGCACCCTATAATAAAATGGACACTGTGAGTGTGATATTGTTATTTGTTCTCACTTGGTTCATATTAAATTTCGCACATCAATCTGTGCTGTTAGGGAGAACACATAACTTCATTGCAATTAGAGCTTATTTTGTCTCTATATGTTCACCATGCTCGTGACAGACTCATTTTGAGCTCACTGTCGAAAACTCAAGACGCCATTTTGGAAATATTTTAGATTGTTGTTTGATTTTGAGTGTTTTTTAAATTGCTTTCAATTACCTTGACAAATTTTTAATTAATAAAATTGCGGGATTGTTTTTTATTTTTCTTGCAATAACGTCTTATGCTTTCGAGAACTGGATACTCCAGGATATGTGTAAACATTATGTGAGCTGTGTTTCGGGTTCAGATCTATTTGCACATTTTATTCACTTGGTTAAATAATGCCAAACTAGTCACCCTGTCACTAACTTCTAGATTTGGGTAAACATTATACAATTTTTTAGGGACATATCACCGCCCAATTAGATCTATTTTTGGATCCACTAGAACCAATGCTATGTATGTGCCTTATTTTTCAAAAGATTTGTTCTCATAAGATTTAATTTTCAGCGAAGGAATATAATACATGTAATGTTCACAACTTTGATCAAAATGTGTGAAAAAGTTCTGTTTACCTACTGTAGTTGAAAATATTCACGGCTTTGGATCCGGCAGCTGTGAGAAGCGTGTAAATGGCAATGCCCTGTACCAAGTCAGCACATGACGTAAGACAATTACGTAAGATACCATGACGTGATGTGTAATGATTTAACGAAAATAAATCTCAATTTATCTCACTTGTCGAAATGTTTCTTTTTGAAATGTGAAATGCATTAATCTATTTGACAAATATTTGTCAAAAAGACTGAATGAAAAGATATCAATTCGTCTAGAGGAAAACTTAAAGCAACTCGAATAAAGTATAGGTGCAATGTTTATAAATTCTCATGATTGTGAAACAAATAAATTACTTGTGTCAAAATATCTAATCAAAGTGAAAAAATATAATCGACTTCATATTAAACATATCATCAAATGGAGGCCCTTAGACGTTTCCGTACTCAACAAATTTTCATTCCCATCAACATTCTTTTAACTGTCTTAAACAGATTTTTTTATTCGAAAGCTTAAGTTCGAGACGACAACAATGTAAAGGTTGAATGTTTAGTCAACTGTCAATCATTGAAACTCATGAATATTAATTTCTCGTTTCGCGGGTTGTAATCGTTTTAAGAGCTACATTTTAGTCTCGCCCATAGATCTACGCTCGGGAAGGCTGAAAAAAAAGCATTGAACTGGACCCCGACTTTGATCTCTTCGGCAAAAAGGGATGATTGAAATTTGAATAAAAGATATTGGTTAAAAGGTTCATATATCTGCACCTAGATTTCTATATATGTTATGTTGTGTTTGGACATAATTATTATTTGTTTCATTTTAGTAACCCTTGTTTATCAGGATTTTTTTCTTCACTTCTAATTCATTTAATCGGATATTTACTTAATTGCTTTGTTTAGTGTTCGGACATTTACAATATATAGAAGTAAACACGTATAAATTATTTTTCACTTAATGACGTCAAACGACGTTCATCTACTTAAAATTTAAAACAGACTTGGAAACTTATATTCAGTCCAAATATTAGCTTTCTAACTCATCTGGGGCGATTTTATAGTATTGAATTATCATCATGTCTAATTTGGATTCGCATAGACTTTGCCTTTCGATTAGAAAAGGCATCGGATGTAACTAACATACACACTTGTAGTTTGACGTCATTCGAATCTTGAATTCGCCACAGAACCTTTTCCTTTTCGAATATGTACACCGGGATGCACAACTAAAACATAACATACACATTCTGTCAAATTTTAATGACAATCGGCCCAGAAATAATGGCTGTAGACCGCATACAAACTTTTTAGATGACGTCAAGTTTTATGTCATGACACGTCATAAGCAAGCATATGCTATTACATTTTTTCATGGTGCTCGGACGTTTGCAACATATAGAAGTTAACACGTAGTAATTACAAATAATTGTTCACCTTATGACGTCAAATGACGTCAAATGACGTTTATCTTCTGAGAGTGTAAAACAGACATGGAGACTTATATTCAGTCCAAATATCAAATTTCTTAACTCATCTGGAAGCGATTTTATATGTATTTGAAATTTATCATCAATGGCTCTAATTTTGGATTCGCCATAGAACCTTTGCCTTTTTCGAATTTAGAAAAAGGGACATCGGGATGTTCAACTAAAACATAACACACACTTAAAGTTTGACGTCATATGACAGCATAGGCAACGAATATCATAGAAATTGAAAATTCAGTATCTGAAGTATAAGCCATTAAATTTTCAGTCCTGGGACCTTTACAACATATAGAAATAAATGCGTAGAAAAGGAGGAAAAAAGAAGAAGAAAAAAAACAAAAACAGTACGTTCAAACCCAACGTTCAAAAACAGTAAAATCCCAGTAGGTCTTTCTGCCTGTAGGCAGAAAGTCCTAAAAACTACAAACATAAATGCCTTTCTGCTATAGAAGAAAACCCCTATTTAAGAATAATAAACATAACAAACCCTATACGTTTTCCGCAGTTTGCGAAAAAAATAACAACCCTTCGTTTTCCGCAGGTTTGCGAAAAGCCGCAATGATAAAAAAAAAACAAAAAAAAACCAAGAGGACTTCCGTCGAAAGGCAGAAGGTTCTTATAATAAGAATAAACATAACAAACCCTATACGTTTTCCGCAGGTTTGCGAAAAGCCGCAATGATAAAAAAAAAACCAAAAAAAAAACCAAGAGGACTTCCGTCGAAAGGCAGAAAGTTCTTGTAATAAGAATAAACATAACAAACCCTATACGTTTTCCGCAGGTTTGCGGAAGGCCGTAATTACAAAACAAAACCATGGAGACCGCAATGGTTTGTCCAAAGCGTAAAAACTCGTTAACGTTACAGTTATAAATTTGTTTAGGGTTTGATTGACGGCAAAATACTTATTATGATAATCAAGTTTGATTCTAAGCCAATATATAAATACATCGTGAGAATTTGTAGACGTGTTTGTTGTGATACACGAGAGGAGACAATTTATGTTATGCTTTTGAGTGGATAACTACGATAAAAATGAACATTCTATTTGCCAGTTTCACTTTAAAAATAATGTTATTTCACTCCATCCAACGTAAAATAAAAGTAAATTTGTTAGTTTTTGTGGAAGATGCAATACTACATTTCATCTCGTGAATCTCGAAAATTGTATTATTGTATAATTTTCGACGACCATTCAATGAAATTATATTGCAGTATCCACAAAAATATATTCTCTATATACAGAACACACACACATTGCCGAATGTAACTGTAAATTGATCATAAGAAATATGCTTGAATGGTCGGTAAGGTAGCATTCAAAGTAATCAACATTTTTATTGCTTCGGCCAAAGCAACCTCACTCGAATTCGTCATGACAATATTCTTAATACTTCTTGTCCAAGTGTTGTGATAGTTGGAGATTTTGTGTTGCTTATTGTCAATGAACACATGAGGAATACCGAGCATTGTGCTCAGAATATGACCATGAAGACGGTCGGTGATAACAACCCGGCCTCTCTGTAGAAACGTAAGACCATTTGACGTCATGAGATAGCAGTCTTCTATTGGGGACACACCGTTGGGAGTTTTCCATTTCAGCCAGTCGGCGATATGGACCTTGTAGCCTTTGGGTATCGAAGGAGCTTTATAGCCTGGTGTTTCACCATCCGTTCTTTTTATCCATAAGATGTCATGAGTTGGAGCCATGAATCTTGGAATATGTCCCATATGGTACGCAATGTCAGGGCATAACAGTGAGCGAACGTTCGGGAAAAGTTTTTTACCAAGGCCATAAGAGCCACGATCTCTCCAAGCAAACGTCAATCGCTTGTGTGACGCGTATATTTCCTTACACATCTGAATTTCGGCCTTACTTGCATGGTAATATATACTCTGTGGAAACATAACAATGTCATACTCCGGGAAGCGTTTTATAACCTCACCTCGCCATTCATCATTAAATGAATATCCTATCACATTTCCCCCACCATGGAAAAGAATGACCACCTCGTCAGGACCATACTTTTTCTTCATTGTTACAGATTTATCGTAGCTTTTATGACAGTGATGTGTTCGACAATGAAAAATCACATCAATATTGAGTTTCCTTAACAGCGCAAACTCTCCAACCGTTATTGCCGAGTCACCTTTATTTTCAGAATTTGCATATTCAAACAACATGGCATATTTGTACTTGCCTAGTAGCCTTCCAAAGATATTCATATGAATCCGTTGCGTTTCCATTATCAAATCATTTCTTGTGACTAAGTGGGGCGATATTATATCTGCTCTCTCTGGGTTGTCGACCAGATCAATACTAAGTGCTTGATCTAAAGTAAAGTTTGGAATTTTACCGGCTAGGTCTGTGTCATACCCATGTCTTGCAGGTGTCGCATTAAGATTGTTGATAACATATTTGTGCTGGAGGTTCTTCAAGACGACTTTAGGACCGACCGATGTATTGGACAGCAGGTATATCAAAAGAGTCCCTGCAGCTAGAACGTAACACCATTTTCGGGAAATGCTCTTGATTGCCATAACTGAAAGTGAAGTAAGTATATATTGTTATCTTAACATTCTGGAACTCTAATGACTCACCTAAATTGAAGAGAATAAATAGATAGGCTGAACATACATGTATTATCGACTGCTATGCAAATGATGGTTGTGGCTCAAATCCTCCCTTTTTTGACCATTATTTCTGTAACACTTATGATAGAGAAAGAAAAACGTTTAGTTTTATTTTTAAAATTTGTTAATGTACAGATTTAGGTATTTTAAAGGGTAAAATGGCCATTATTAAAAGTTTATTTTATTTTTAAATTTGTTAATGTACAGATTTAGGTATTTTAAAGGGTAAAATGGCCATTATTTCTGTATCTCTTATGATAAAGAAAGAAAAACGTTTAGTTTTATTTTTAAAATTTGTTAATGTACAGATTTAGGTATTTTAAAGGGTAAAATGGCGTTTCATTGCTTCGGTTACTGAACCTTTACATATCTATTCAAAAATATAATTCTACAAATTTCGAAGCAAGTTTTGTGATTGTTGTTAAATATGTTACGGACAATACGCGTTCAAAGGTTCAGAATGTATATATACATTTTATAGAAACACGTTTTAAATATGAGTATATAAAGAATAAATAAAGAGAAATGAAAGATAATATAAGTGTATTTATTCGTCCTGTTATATATTTGTTTTCCATGCTTTGGTAAATAATTCACACATTTCATAAAAATAAATGTATCTTGTATCTCTAGTTCTTTTTTTTTGATTACCGGTGCCAAGCTGGTCATACCAGATGAAAATAAAAAAAAATCATAACTTAAGTTACAGATGGTAAAAATCGTTAAAACTTGATCATTGTTTATTTTCAGTATATATTTTGTTTTTGTGTTTCTTAGTACCATACATTAAAGTCCCAGAACCTTAGAGGCGTTTCAGCGGGTTTTTCTCTGACGGAAATATTTTTCTAAATTTTTGCACATAAGTCCTATAGACTTCAATTAAGATATATGAATAAAAAAATAGGAGACCACCATGCTCGTTTTAGTGATTTAGCTTATGATAAAAATCATTGTTTAATGAAATATCAAAATCAAAATTTCAGAATATTTTATCATAATTTGTAGCTTATAATGTGTTTTAATTACAGGTGAAAATACTGTCAAGAATGCAATTGAAAATACATTACGAGTAAAAATAGTCATTAAAAATTAACCATAGCTTAAAGTTGTCAAGAAAAAAATAGGAGTTTTAACTCTAGAAAACGGTATTGTGTTCTATGTATATATTACACTGTAAAGAAAACTTGAGTACCGTCGCTGTGAAAGTGTACATGTCATATACTGGAACTTTCAGCTTATTACATGTGAGTAGCTCTTCTATCGCAAATATTTTCCAGTACCAGATACTTTGACATCCATCTTATTTTGGGGCTGTCAACAATGAACAGAATGCTGAAAACTGCATTTGAATCAGACTTCGAATTATTCAGTTATAAGCAAAAGAGTGATTTCAGGCAAAGTGCTCCTAGCGGTAAAAAGGACGAACAAAATCGTTAAAATTTTACCCTTAGGTACATAGAAATGCAGCATAAGATCAATTTAGTATACAAGCCGCCTGAGTCGAACATTCTATTTCTTAAATATCACAATTTGAAAGATGAAACCGATTTTAAATCGTTCAAAAAAGGATAAAACTTCGGACTGCCGTTAAATTACCAATTCAAACCAATACAACAAAAACTAAATATCGATAGAGAGAGCCCTTCAAGGACTTACACTTTTGTCCATATAATCTGGGTAAAATATTGTTTAGTTTTGGATCTATTTTGGGCCGAAGAAAAAATGAGAACAAAATTGATTAAAATTTTACCTTTAAATACCTAGAAATGCAGCAAATCGTTCAATTTAGTATTAAAGTCGCATAAGTCGAACATTCCATTTCCATATCACAATTCGAAGCATAAAAACTGATCTTCAAAAACAAAACATCACTGGAAAGAGACCTTTAAGAACTAAATCTTTTGTCCATATACTCTTGATAAAATATTTTTAATTTTTGGAGATTTTTTGGGCCGAAGAAGAAAAGCAATTAATCGTAATATGACATTGATCTTTGCAATTATTTAAATTTTTAAAACTTTGAGACCCTTTGAAACATATCACTACATACAGTGAGAAAATCTCATGAAGAGGGAGCAAAAAATAAAGTCATGAGCAACAAAAAAAACTTAAAAAACATCTTATTTTTCCAAATTATTAGTGAAGTTTGACCGCATCTTGTGGACAAACCGTGCATTCCCTAAATTCGCCACCCCATTTGTATATATCTTTCAAATCATATGCTGGAAGCGTTCACCTTCTCGTAATCATTGAAATCTTATTTTATTAGGCTATCAAAAAGGAACAGAATACCAAAAAAATTTAAAAAAAAAAAAAAACGCATTTGAATCGGATCTCAAATTACTGAGTTAATAGCCTTTAATAAATTCATGCAAAACGCCCCCTAGCGGTAAAAAGCAATACATAAATGGAAAATTTTTAAGTAAAAAAAAATTGAAACAGAAAAAGAACAATAGGTTTTCGCACTGCCAGGTGCGAAAACCTAAAAAATAAAACAGAAGAACAGTAGATTTTCGCACTGCATATTCCTCTTGTGCCTACAGCATGGTGAAGATATATTTCATACACTCGTATACGCTGAAATATTTTGAATATGTTTAAAAAATTGTTTCGGCCTCTGTGGAAACGTACACAGAGGAATGGCAGCGTACTTGAAATGTATACGACTTGTGCTTTTAACCTACCCATATCGTATATCTGCGTTTTTGAGCGTATGAGCAAATTTTCTTATACGCTCGCGTATGCTATAGTGTGACAGTCACTAAGCATCTGTTTTGTCTTATTAAGCTATGTAGAAGTAGTACAACATGGTGATTATAGTAGAAAAGCATTTGTTGGTTCCGTTTGAAGCACTGGGTGTATGGAAATTGGCTGGAACCATAATATGCCATATTTTTAGGCTAAATTTCAAATCACACGGTATGTGCATAGTCATGTTTATAAACATCAATAACATTAAATAAGATCTATAAGTTCTGTATTTAAATTCAACAGAAATAAAAGAGGTGAATAATTATTTCGGTATATACAGAAACAAAATGATTAAGTGATGATAAAGTTATTCACATACACATTAGTGACTACAGTCCTGATGTTCTGTCTCAGTATCTTGGGGCTGGAAGTCTTGCTTTATGTGGAGCATTTTCAAGCATTTCTTATTGCAATTTTAAGTACTACGGATCGGGACAGTATCTGACATATTCGAATGTTTAGTCTAACATACATTGATAACTGCCACATGGATACCTGCCGCTGTTTGAAATTAAATGGTTTTTCACCTTTCTTTTTCACGTAATAAATTTTTAAAAAAAACTGTGATAGGGGTCGAATAGTCCTCTCTGAATGTTTTATATATATTTGTATATATTCTGTTTCTCTTACTGCCAAATACAGTTCGTGTGTGTTGGGGGGGGGGGGTCCAGCCTAATGTTTTTTGGTCCAATTTTTCCGTCTCTACCTCCTGAAAGTAATAATTTGTCTGAAATAATTCCTTCTCATTTTCCTCCTAAATTACATTTACCGGTCTCAGGTATTGTTTTATGTCAAAGAATTTCTCCACAGTGTCTGCACAATATGTAGACACTGACTTATCCCCGTCTTGAATGTCGTCTCTGCAGCAGTACAAGTCATTTATTTTCAAGTCATGGGAAATTACTTCCCAGCCACTGCAGTTTGTGTCAGGTATGAAAACAAATGTTCTGGTCTTATTGCTGCTCTTACATAGTTATATGGTAAATGGAAAACACCCAAGTCAAATTTCAGTGGCGTCTTTGTGGAATGGGTTTTGGTCGTAAAATAAAAAAGAGCAATCATTCTAAGAATTAAGTCCGTAACAATAATACATTTTGAACAACCGGAAGATCTTCGGGATAAAAGGCAAAATATCAAAAATGGACACAGTTCTATAATAATATGTATGGGAAAGTATTATATGCATGTCAACTCTGTTTGGCTTGTTTCTTGTGCCTTTACCATCAATTGATGATGAGCTTTTATTTAAAGAAATATATCACCTAACAAATAATACACATAAGCAACTTATAATCGAGTTAAACGATATATATCACATTTGGAGATAATTGAAAATCGATGTAGTTGGAAATATTCCATTTGGCGAAACAACTGTGAACCAAGGTCGTATCGTAGTACTTCGGTCACGCGTACGCGTATTTATTGTCCGACCCGACACACGGCCTTGGGTTAAGGGTTTTGTTAATCAGAAAATTTGCTGGGGTTGCAAAGTGGTGTCCTGACTTCCGTTAACACTTCAAAAACTTGTATACAGCAGACAGCAGATATAAGTTGAACACTGTCGGAGGATTAACATCATGTTAAAAGGTGTAGCAAAATTGGGACGTATGTGTAAAAATTCTGAAATATAGAGAGGTGGAAGCTTAAAAGAGTAAGTACTTTATTAAAGAAAAATGCCTGCGACAGGCAAAAGGCCGAAATATGATGGAAATACTACTGAAGAGACTGTATTAGATCAATTAGAATCAAATGCAGCCGAATAAGATCAATTTGGATATGCATCGAGGGTAGCAAGCAACAGTACAACCTCCCACTTTTCATATATAATTGATCAGGAGAAAAAAATCTTTTAGATTTGAACATTTTCACACAGTAGTTATACAGGTGGAATTGGTTAAAGGGAAATATATATGATGTAAATAAAAAGCCGTGTTTAAGATTTGACTGGGGTGCGTTCCATATTTCATATTTCCCATATAATATGCAAGAGCAGCAATAAGACAAGAACATTTGTTTTCGTACCTGACACACTGGAGTGGCTTGGAATTTATTTCCCATGACTTGAAAATGTATGACTTGTACTGCTGGGGGGATGAAATTCAAGACGGGATAGATCAGGGTCTACATAATGTGCAGACACTATGGAGATATTCTATGACAAAAAAAAAAACGAAAAAAACATTACATGAGACCGGAAAATGTAATTTATGAGGAAACTGGGAAGGCTTTATTTCAGGCAAATAAATACTTCCAGGAGGTAGAGACTGAGACATTGAACCAAAAAACATTAGGCAGGTATCCGCTGGCTTACCCCCCCCCCCCCCCCCCCACACACACACACATTTTCTTAAGAATGAAGCCAATTGAAAACTCAAATGGCTAGACACAAAGAAGATGCATATTTAACGCAACCTATGGCTGCATAATAAAATGACAAAAAATTGGCAGAATGAGGACGATGAAAAGGACTTTGATAATATGGAGATTTAGGCAAAAGATACGAAAAAGCAGTAGAGGACTTGGGATTAAGTTTGACTGTAAGTAAGAGAAAGCAGGTCAAACAGTGGTATCATCACCATCTGTTTAGTCACATTAAGCTGTGAAGAAATATTTTCAAAAATTGAATAAAAATGTTTTAAGGCATATTCTATGTTATATTTGAATTTCAGAAATAAAGTCGTATCATCAGCTTACTCAGCGTGGCCATATCACGTGGTATATGACGTCATTTAAAACTTTCGCAAGCACCATTATTTCCCCTCGATTCGAAAAAGAAAACTGTTGTTAGTAATTTATTCTTTCAACAATTTTCATGGGTTATAGTGCATGCGAAGCGGAATTATGAACCACACAAAAGCCCCCCCCCCCCCCCTTTTTGTCAGATGAACAGTGTTTCCTAACATTCGGGAAAATATTATTAGAGATGTGCTTTACGTGTTAGAACCAAAATTTCACGAACTCGGAAGGTTTTCCCGAATGTTAAGATAAACTGTACATCTGACAAAAACAAAAACAAAAAAAAAACATCGTGACTTATGTGTGGTAGGGCACAATTTTTCGCTTTGTATGTGCTTTAAAATTGATAATGAAATAAAATATTTACAGCAGTTTTTTTCCCTCTGAATCGGTGCAAAATATGCTTTTCGCGTTAGACTAAAATGACGTCGTATACCACGGAGCGGAGTATGGCCAAACTGCTTACTGTGCAAGTCTGATTTCTCGATCATCTTATTTCAAATGATATTTCAATTTCTATTGATCTATTTGAGTGTCTGATATTTGATGCGATGATTTTTGTTTGAAAAATAAACAATTGAAATTAAATAAGTTTGAACATTGGTGGATTCCATACTCAGAAGACAATGGTTATGAAATCCATTCAATATTTATTATGCACAATTTGATTTCATTATAAAGTGTTTGAATTCATTTGGTTAAATCTCTCTTGAAACTAAAAGTTTAAGCGTATTAAAAAGGAATGACCATGTTTCTTTTTTTTCCAAAGATCTAAAAATAGAATCATCCAATCGAACTGCATTAACTCTGTATAATCTTTTATATCTTGTATTTGGATGAAATAATTACCAATAAAACAACATTCATTTAATTCATTTAGTAACTTATTTGTTTATAATATGTTATCTGTTAGGAAATGTTCGCGAAGTTATTTAGTAGTCTAAATTAAGTAGCGTCATAAGTCTCCGGTTTTCGTTTTTGTTCCTTTTTCGTTCTTGACCTCTCTTATTAACATTAGATGACAAGCTATCTTTATATTACTAGTTGTATATTATTCTGAATTTACTTTTACTATGATGTTTATTTCTACGTTTGAGTAACAAACAAAATTCTTCGAATATGTACTTTAAATTGCAATAAGAAATGCGAGAAAATACTCCACATAAAGCAAGACTGCCAGTCCCAGGATACTGGGATAGAACATCAGGAATGACGTCACTAATGTGTATGTATGTGAATAAAAATAAAATAATAATAATAATAATGATATGTAAAAGAATCAGCATTTAAACTTTACAAATTCAAAAATATAATCTCTATTTTTTTACATTTTTCTCTTTTGTCATGTTTGGTCACTCCATACAGTAGGTGGGTTGTCTTTTTTAATCCAGTATAAACTTAGAACTCATGTTCCTGAAGGTTTAAATTCTAAACTACTTTATACAGTAGATTAATATGTGTCACCTATGTCTACTTGCATGGTAGGTACTGGTTTTCGTTTTTTTTTCTATAGTAATAAGCTATAGCAAATATGTGTATTTTATAACCGAAACAGTACCTATCTCATTTTGAAGTTATAAATAGAACACAAAACGTCTGCATTTTGCCGCTTATTTGTCGTTACATTATTCATGGTGACGTCGTTTCCGTTGTTTATGTTTAAAAGTTATTATTATCCTGATGAAAAGCGTTAGCCGAAACTTTGAAGTTATAACATTAATATTTTTTCCTACATGTTGTTGTTGATTTTTTCCCCATTTTAATCCAATATAAAAGATTAAATTTATCTGTATACGAAGCGAGTACAGCTGCGACTTGTCTTCGCAAAAGCAAGGGACAATTCCGTATAATGACGAATCGATAATCGATAGGTGCTTTTTTCTCTCTTTTTTTTTGTTGTTGTTGCTGTTGTTGTTGCTTTGAAACCATATATATAAAATATCTAGTCAGTCATACATTTTGCAAGTCCTGATTGGTAATATACTTCTACTGCACAAGAATATTTAGAACTCGCATTGTAGACTGGATGAAATCAAAGTGTCTGGTTTCGTTTTCGATAGATACAAATCAGAACATATCATTATCTATTTTTATTTCAAAACTACATTGACATAATTAATTATTAAATTTAAAATTTATTGAAAAACGTGTAAATATAAATCAATCTTTCAAAACTGCAGATATGTCTACTCTATCATTTTTAAAGTTTACTAGCTATTATGCTCGTTAACATAAAATACGGACTATATTTTAAATCAAGCGCGATTACTAATGTTTATTGCATAAATGCACAACTCAGATTGAAATACTCCAGTGCACCTAAACTGTGACTTGTATAATTATTGTAAAATCTTCAATCTTTAAGAAATGATCAATGATTATACAACAAATTTGATCAGTTAGATTAGTGACGACTTGTATCAAATAGCAAACTGTCTTTATAGCGACAACCTCTTGGGAAATTGAATAATAACAGTGCCTTATTCTGTTTAGAATTTGATTACAGGAAATGGCAACTGCTTTCTTGATTAAGAAGTGGAAACAGTTCTTTCAACTTGTCGATGCAGACAATGACAACCTCATTACACTTAAGGACGGTGACAAATTTGCGTAAGTACGATGAGATATGACCTACGGAAACGTTAAAGGGCCTTCAATTAATGACATGTTTTGTGTTAAGTCAAAATCTTTCTATTCGCCTTGATCAGATACTTTAACACTTGTCAATTCATATAGCTCGCAAGCACTAAATCTATATAGATAATACGTCTATACTTTTCTCGATATGATTGATGTTTTTGTCAAAGCGAATAGGTATTTTTTCACTTTATCAAATAGTTCCGTACCGTAGTTGACAAAATCATTCAAACATGTCGTGAAAATTAAAGTTGCAATATCTATAAAATTCTCATTATGCGAGCTAAATAAATTGACAAGTGTTAAAATATCTGATCAATGCGAATAAAAAAATGTCGACTTAGCACAAACATGTCATTAAATGAAGGGGGCCGCCGTGGCCGAGCGGTTACAGTCGTGGACTACAAATCTCTCAGCCCCTCACCGCTGTGGGATCGAATCCCGGTTGGGACTTCGGATTTTTCATGTGAGGAAGCCTTCCAGCTGGCTTACGGTAGGTCGGTAGTTCTACCCGGATACCTCTGTGTACTTGGGGTCTTCCTCCACCTGTAATTAGCTGGACGTTGCTATATAATTGAAATACTATCGCAGCGACGGTAAACCCCAATGCAACAACAACATTAAATGAAGGCCCTTTAACGTTTCCGTAATAACCGTATAATATTGATATAACGTCATATTGTTAGTGTTGTGTTTATGAAGTGTATTCGCAAGACGAAATTAATATAATATCAATTATAGTTGAAACGCGTTAGAAATTTTTTGGGTTTATCCTCACTTTCAACAATGTAGATTTTATTTTCTATTATTATTATTATTATTATTTGTTGAAAAAGAAATAGTTGTAAGGTTAACTTGATCACACATAAGTCACAAGAACATTAGATAGGTAAAAGAAACTGATAAAATATCCTATTATACCTGCTCACCTCAGTAACGAAACTCCATACCTGTGTTGGATTTTTTATTGAAGATAATACAAGGCCATTTATAATCAAAAGTTTAAACTTTATTTTTTTTACATTGTTTACGAAACAAGCCTGGCTTCTCATGTTATTTACAAAAGCTGCTGATGTAATTTCAAAATTAAAAATCATGCAGCAGGGTAATGGGCAAAATTGAAGAAATAAGCACCCCTTTAGTCAATTAAAGCCATTGGCAGAATTTGGGTCCTTTTTTTTTTATTAAACCTGGTCAAAAAATGTGCTGAGCATGGCCCTCTTGTTTATTCAATTGTTTTTATTAAGCCCCCGAAGAAATTTCTTGGGTGACTTGCTACGAAGATTGTAAAAAAATAAATTGAATCTGTTGAAAATAAATGGCTTTCAGAGGGTAGAGCCGGTTTTTCATTTTAGCTTAGCTGAGCATTTGTGCTCAGGATGAGCTAATAGGATCAATGAATTTTGCCGACCGTCGTTTGCACTCTTCATTTTTTAGCAGTCATTTTCAAACTTTATGACAATATTTATAGCCATAATCTCATGACCAAGTTTGATTATGGCTGATATCGGCCTATTAGGTCAGGAGTTATGCCCCTTTTAATGTTAAAAAATGCCAGCTTTCACTTTGTTTGCACTCTAGCGTCTTCATTTCTTAAGCATTCATTTTCAATTTTTTGACAATGTTTATTACCATAAATTCTCACTCGGTCAAGATCAATTATGGCTGATATCGGCCAATAAGGTCAGGAATTATGCCCCTTTTGATATTAAAAATTGCCAGATTTCACTTTGTGTGCTCTCTTATACCTTCATTTCAAACTTTATGACAATGTTTATAAACATAATTTCTAGACCAAGTTTGATTTTCCCTGATATTGGCCAATTAAACCAGGAGTTATGTTTTTTCTTGATAATCAAAAATTGTATACAGTACAATCTTCTTGTCCAAAGGTACTGACTGAATTTCAAAGTTTTTGGCTCACCTGAACACTTGTGCTCAGGGTGAGATTTTATGACCGACTTTTTTCTCCATCGTTCGTCGTCCGTGCTTCGTAAACAATTACTTGTGAACACTCTTGAGGCCGCAGTTTTGGCCTGATCATTATGAATCTTGGTTAGGATGTTTGTCTACATGATATCTCGGATGAAATTAAAATTAAGCCATGTTGGGTCAAAAACAATGCCACTAGGTAAGATCTTAGGAAATGTTAGATAAACCTTATAAACATAAAATTTTGGTCAGGAATTTGAGGTTCATGATATATCAGATGAGTTAGAAATTGTATTATGTGAGGTCAAAAACTAGGTCACTAAGTCAAATCATAGAAAATCTTAGAAAAACCTTGTAAACACACAAGAGGCCAAATTTCGGCCCAACCTTCATAGAACTTGATCAGAATGTTTATCTACATGAAATTTTGGATAGGTTCGAAAATGTTTCATATGGGATCAATAGGTAGGTCACCAGGGCAAATCTTAGTAAAACCTTGTGACCACTCTAGAAGCCAAAGTTTTGGCCTAAACGTCATGTAACTTGGGCAGAATGTTTGTTTACATGAATCTCGGATGAGTTCAAAATTCAAAATTGGGTCACATGGGGTCAAAAAATAGGTCACCAGGTCATATCATAGAAAAAAATCTTTGTGACTGCTGTAGAGGCTACATTTTGTCCCAGTCCTCATAAAACTTGATAAGAATGTTGTCTGCATGAAATCCCAGATAAGTGCAAATTTAGATAGAGTCAAAATCTAGATCACTGTGTCAAATGTTAGAAAGACATTGAAAACATTTTGGATGCCTTATTTTGGTAGTCATTCTAACACAATAATCTTACTCAGGTGAGCGACACAGGGCCTTCTTGTTCTTTTAAATAAGAAAAAGAACTGATGGCATTAACAGTGTACAAATTAGAAATTCTTAGCAAACAATTCGGCGGTCCCAAAAAGACCACTAAAAACTTTAGGGTCGGCGGGTTTTCACTAGGTCGGATCGGGTTGCCCGAAACACAGATTGTTTAGGCCTAATGGTAGCACATCGGCATATTAGAGGGTAAATATATCTCAATATTTCTCGAAAATTCATCGAAACTATTACATAATTTCTGAATAGAAACATGAATGTTACTTGATTAATCTTATTTATTTAAAATTGAATGGAAAATAAGTTCCTACTAGGTTGGACCAGTACTAAGCGCATTGGAAGATCGTGAGAAACCCTTGACCTCCAATGGGGTTCGAACCAACAATCTTCAGTCCTGCAGTCGGGTACGATACAACTTGACCAGGGCGCCGTACTTGACATGTATCTATTTAAACAAGCTTATACGACGATCCTTTAAAACAAACATACAGGAAACACTTATCCCATAGAAAATATGAATTCCTTCTTTAACGTTGAAAGCTATTAGTATCATTGATGGATAATTCTTAGTATTGTCACAAAGGTTATGGAAAAAAACACATGCACTTAACATATGCAAATTTGCTCGAAATAAATCATCCCTCACGATCTTGGGCTGTTAATATTTGATTGATAAGACACTCGTACTTAATATTCAGAAACATGTTTCTGTCTACTCGCGAGTCTTTATATATCAAATGCATATATTAATTTTGATGTTAGGGAAATTAAATCTATCTACATTAGCAGCACTCTTTTGTTTTGTTACCATAGGATTGTCTGTTCCCTTTTTTTTGAGGATTACAATTTTAATAATGTCTATGTCTCAATCTGAATTTTACATTATTGATTTTTGAGTTTAAAAATTCACGATAACGTATGTGACAAAATAACGCCACAATTGTAAAATATCTAGCGAACTAGATATGACTTCATTTGATTGGGTTTAACATCCCACCGACAGTGTTTCAGTTATTTAGAGACTTTTGAATACATTAGTTATATACCAGGCCGTAGACATGAGGCATGATACCACACTAAGTCACATTATCCTGACACCGGTCTGACAAGTCCTGGATCTACCCTTATATGCTGAGCAAAAAGCAAGGGAGCTATACCAGTACCATTTTTACGACTATGGTATGTGGAGACCGGCGTTCGAACCCACGACCTCCCGATTTCCTGATGGAAGTTCTAAGCTCTCGATATGTCAAGGTGATGTATAGAGACATATGTTAAGACATATACCTAGTTGATAGACACAATCAGTAATAACTTTAAGTAATTCGTCTAAACTAATTTTAGAAGAGAGAGAGAGACTGCTGTTTACAAAGATTGATAACTTTTAAATAAACAAGGATGTTCAATTTTCATTCTACTAAATGCAATCGATTATCCTAATATTAGTACAATATTTGTACATTTTGGGTATGTTTTTACTATCGTTGTCCCATAAATGTTGTATCATTTCAGGGAAAGATTCGCAGCCGCTCACAAATTTGATGAGGATAAGACAAAGCAAGTTATAGATAAGAACCGTTCAGTCTGGAAGACGGTTATTTTGCTTGGTGGAGATACGGGGTCTGTGGAAGAATACGTTTCAAAAATGACAGAAAAATTTAACGCGAGCCCTGAGGCACTCCGCAAAGAGTTAAAAGAAAGCATGGAAACGTTACTCAAAATTCTAGAAATCAAGAGCGACGGGTTTGTCTCCACTGAGAAACTCTTGGTCATCTTTTACGCCATGGGCGTAGGTAACATTGTCGGCGAAACCTTTTTAGCTAGATTTCCACAGGTAAACCCAGGCTTTATCAAAACAGAGGACTATGTCATGTCTTTGATTGAGCATTTGATCAACCCGGACGAGACGGTTTCCAATCCTGTGTCTGAGGAACTGCAATCTTTGAGCGATACTGGTGTTTTCTAGATGAAGTCACGTATATATCATTTGGGTGATTTTTTCTACTGAATTTGAGAAAAAACTATTATCCAAGGACATTATTTTAACAATACGCTTCCACGTAGTATAGACTGAACGTTTACAGAACATGATTGTACATGATTACAGTTACTTCATTATAAACTACTACGGTAGTCAAGTACAGTGACTAGACAAGAGACCGCTTGGCTAAAGGGGTCATCTAAAGTTCATATAACATTAATAAATGTATATCTCACATTTATGAATGAATCAGCCTCTTAATCTGTGTTTATAAAATGATCACTTCTTTCAAGGGGACCTCTATCGTAGAACTGGAATAAAAACTGTATTTATATACCGATGTTGACAATCTTTGTTTGTTTGTTTGTTTTGTTTTTTGTTGTTGTTTTTTGTTTTGTTTTTTGTCTAAGAGGGAAGACTTTCTACTTTCACATTTTCACAAAATACTCATACATAACATGCCATTAGATGATATGGTACGGAGTAAAGCAAAAATCGAACTTTAGATCTGCTGTTCAATCACCAAATCGAAACCGATTAAACAAACTTAAAAATCACTAAAGAGGTCTTATTAAGGATTTTGATTTTTATGCATTTTGTCCAAATATAATTTTTTTTAGATTTTGAGTTATTTAAGGCCAAAGAAAAAAATTCAACATATGACCTTGACCTTAGCAATTTTGCATAATTTGAAAGTGCGAATACCATTGAATTATAAAACTACATGATTGTGTAAACTTCAAAAATATTGAACAAAAATAAAGTCATGAGCGACAAAAAGCCTAAACAAACATGTTTTGAAGTTTTTTCCAATATTTTAGTGAAGTTTGACCGTTTACTTAGGACGAACTTTGCATATACTGAACTCCCCATCCCATATATTTTGTGCGTATATGTCTTGCAAATTATATACAGCAAACATAATTCTTCTATCTGTTTAAAACAAAAATAGGCAGGTTTTTCATAGACCTACAATTTTTGCAAGGTTTGAACATTCAACCTCTTCTAACGCCCCTTTACGCGATACTTTGAAATCCATCATAATCTATTTGGCTGTCAACAAGGAACAGAATGCTGGAAACAGCATTTGAATCAGACTTCAAATTTTTTAGTTATAAGCAAAAGAGTGATTTCAAGCAAAGCGTCTCCTAGCGGCAAAATGAAAAACAAAATTGAAAAATTCTACAACTAGACATAGGTTCAGATACATGTGAATGCGTGTATAAAATTACATAGCTGTACCTTTCTTCATCTGGGCGTAATTACGTGCAAGAATAGATGAAAGAAAAATAACAATAATTAGAACCGCAAGCGGCATCTCGGTTTTCGCTTTTAACCTGATCAGCTTGGACATTTTATTTCAACACAGGCACAATTTCCAATATGGAACAAAAACCCGCATTGAAAATGTACTTCAAGTTCTTGAGTTAGGAGCAATAATGCATGCAGTGCATTTCCTAGCGAAAAAAAGAATCATATTAAAAAAAATATCTTGACGCAATTACTTTCGTACAGAACATGTGATAATATGCTTAAAATTATAATAAACTAGCGTTTCGCATCAATCCGCAATGATTTGCCAATTGCATAGATGCGGCGAAAGCCTAACAAATATGGGGTTCATGTAACTCGTCATTTTACACATAACATTTTTTAATCAAGTCCGATCTTCAAAAACTCAACATAACTGGAAAGAGCTCTTCAAGAACAAAAGGCTTTGTCCATATTATCTAAATAAATTATTTATAAATTTGGAGCTTTTGGGGGCCGGAGAAAACAACAGTAATCGTAACATGACCTTGACCTTTGCAAATTTCTTTATTTTATTGTGAGGCCCTTTGAAACATATCATTACTTACCGTGTGCAAATGTCATTAAGAAGGAGCAAAAAAATAAAGTCAGGAGCGACAAAAAACCTTAAAAACATGTTTTTGAAACCCGCAAAAAAAAAAAACGAAATTGAATCGGACCTCAAATTACCGAGTTATTAGCCATTCATTAATTTCATGTAAAACGCCCCCTAGCGGGAAAAGCAAGACATGTATAGACATTTTCTAAACGATTGAATCATCTTCAAATATGGGTTAGAATAATAATAATAATAAAAGATGAAACAAAAGAAGAACAAAAATGTTTTCGCACTGCGAGGTGCGAAAACCTAAAAAAAAAACAGAAGAAGAGCTATAGGTTTTCGCACTGAGAGGTGCGAAAACCTAAAAAAAAAAAAAAAAAAAAAAAAAAACAGAAAAAGAGCAAAAGATTTTCGCATTGCGTGGTGCAAAAACCTAAAAATAAAACAAGAACAAAGGTTTTCGCACTGCAAGGTGCGAAAACCTAATAATCAAAAATCGAATTCCAAATCTGCAAAAACAGTAAGGGTGGTCATTATAAGAACAACATGAACATTTTTCATATTAAATGAGAGCAGAGAGCATTGACATCGCCATAAGTTTGCATAAACATTAAAAAAAAAAAATAATATTATGATACACATTTACCTAGTTTCATAAAGATGTGAAGTCATCTTCAAAAATAAAAAGCTTAAACGTAAAAGTAGACATGAGGCAGAACAATCAATTTTACCATGATCATCCAACCGTGAAATAGAGGTCACAGTCATAAAATTGTATAAATATTAAATTTCGCATATCATGATATACATGTATACCTAGTTTCATAAAGATGAGAAGTCATCTTCTTAGAAAAAATGAACTGAAACGAAAAGGAAAACCTGAAGTGTCACAGACGGAGAGTCGAACGGACGGACTGACCGCCAGTAGATTTGCTCCGCCAACAGATTTTAACGGAAACAAAGGGAGACAAATTCTACTTCATGAAATGTCGAGCTTAATTTCAGTTCACGATAACAGGATAAGTTGAACCTGATCAATTCACGTGCCAAAAACTCAGAACAGACATAACAAATTAACAATACTTGTAAGATAAAATTAACAAATACAGCCATATAAAACAAGACTTCTTTACATGCTGATACAGGAATTGAGCGTTACATTTTCACCTGTTTTTACTATTTTGCACTTATAAATTGGCTGGATTGTTATACATGTATTAAAAAACCTTTCAGCCGGACTAAATTATTTGCCTATTTGATATTGATAAGGCCTTATATCACCATGTTTCGCAAGGCCTGATATCACCTTGTTTCGTTTTTCCAAGTGTCGAAAATATATGCAAAGTTGGTTGAATGTTTGTTCACTTCACCGAATGACAGTCAATATCCTATCTTTTTTAGTTTATGTCCATTCTACTTCATCATAAATCGAATTAATTTGATGATAAAATTACAAAAATGATATTTTACCTCAATTACTTCTATGCATTAATATATATATATATAGATTTAAGTTGGTAATTAAGTTGACAATTTTAAGCCAGTCATGTAAACTGATATAAAATACAGGAGTCCAGTGTATTTTTGTTTAACCCTTTCCCTCATATACTCATTTTGACGCACTCAGTAGGTACCACATAAAGCCTGATCTGCAGAAAACCACAGTTAAACCTCTCCAAATTTAATTACAAAATCCTCATTTCCAGACCACTGAGGAGCAGCGAACAGCATAAAACCTGATCAGCCTGCGAGTTACTCGCAGGCTGATCTGGTTTTATGCTGTTCGCATAGGTCTTTCCATGGTGTCCTCTATGAGGGAAAGGGTTAATAGATTTATATAAAACTGGTAGTTAATCTAAACCTCATGAAATTTTGAAAATTGTATTTAAGCTTAATTTACGAATATTTAATTACTTGTTTCGATTACGAACAACTTATATTAATTACTCTCGATGGCTTTGGTGGCGGTGTACATGGTCATAGCGGAGAACCCGGAGATTACCCACGTATCTGGACGGGCGATCACTGTACCCTCTCACGTACGTCACCAGGAATAGAACGCAGGACGCATTTGTGAAAAGCAAAGCGCTTTACCACTACGCTATCCCCTATCAAATTTTATCATTTCTCGATGAGATATATTCCATATCCACTCAAAGCAGAAAAAAAAAACATCCTCTATATAGTTTAACCCTTAATCAACCCAGCTATTTATAAACATTTACCCCCACCCTACCACGCAATTTGAATTAAATACAAGATCCAAGAAAGCAGAGATTGGGGAAAAAAAGCTGCGAAACAGGAATGTTGAAAAAAGACTTATGCAAATAGTCCGTTAAATCTGATTATCATCGTGTCGGAATAGACAACGATTCTTAAATATGTTTTACAAACTGGAAGCTTAGATGTCGTCCCTGTCCACACCTCCCTGATAACTATCCAACATCAAGGAGTGACTGGAGCAAAGAGAACGTGAGATTGAAAGACTCGAAGAAGTCAGAAATATGCAAAACAAGAGTGTTTCGAAAAGGGACAAAGAGATACAAAGGTGCTGACTGATAATTCTGATCATAACAAAGGCCCTGAGAAAAAAAAAAAAAGAAGGGAAACCTAAATATGCCGGTCAAGGGAGTCTCCAGGAAACCATTAATTAACGCTTGCATTACTAGTATATGGTGCTACATAGAACCACTTCTCTGGATTGCCTACACACAGAGCAGCTTTTGATTCCCCAGTCCTGTGTGGAGCTTTTCTTGAGTCAAGATGTTAATGTACAAATGCTAAAATGTATACTTGCTAATTCGTTTGTGAGGGGTACAATTTAAACTTGAACCATGTAAATTGAACTCGACAATTGTCATTTACCAATCCAGACTTGCTTAAGTACAAATGTTGAATACTAACAAATTGTTATATAAAGAGTAACATTTGAGCACGGATCATGCTGACTAAATCTTACTGTTTTGGTGCGTAAATCGGAAGTTTGTTATCTTCTCTTACACGTTATCGCGCATTTTCTCTATTTTGAGTCTAGCTTTTTCGCGACTAACTCGTAAATTGTCGTAATAATGGCACCCAGCTTCGACTAAGAACGAAGAAAGAAGCGGGAACTCTGCAAACAGGTATTAATTCATTCAATGTATAATGAACAAATCACCTGTATGTATAGATATTACTTAAATTCGCTTTAAGCATATAAACAGCTGACCAGTTAAATTGAAAAGAGCAGAAATAATATTACATAAATGCAGTTAATACATTTATAGAATAATTATATTTCATTAGAATTTCATTACGTTATGTTTAATTAGTTAAGAATGTTTTAATAGTTTTATTATATCGTGATTGTGCATTTACACATGTCAACTGATGATTGTTAATGTAGATGACAGAGACAGGTTTTTATTCTTATAAGTATTAAAATAGATGATCTGTTCCTGATTATAATGTTAAGTTTATCTGACGCATGTTAATGAGTTGAATAAATGTATGAGATCTAATTTGGTACCAGATATGAATATGATAATATGACAATGATATAAAGAGACAAACAAAATCGCCAAGTGTATATGTCGCATTGTATCTACATCCGATAAGCCTATGAGTTATCGATCCGCCAAAGTAGTTTAGGCAGATTCTATGTCAAAAAAGGGCCATAACTGTGTCGCCTATTTACGGAATCAAGATAAGCATGTTTTATCAAAATTATCTAAATATATCACTCCGTTCATGCATTATTGATCGAACAAAGTAAACAGACCGACTGACCGGACAGCTCAATTCTACAATTCACTGACTGATTAACTTGTATAGCCATCTTGGACAGCAAATAGAGATTGGCATCTTTTACGCATTTACGAACGGGTAGAAACCTCCCAACAACCCAATTTTTATCTTCATCGGTGAGGCGTAGTACATTATATAATAATTAGCCATGATATCTTATTTTGATTTTGAATTGACCGTATAACAGTCATTGTTGTTCAATATAATGCACTAAGCAGGTCCGAAAGCATGTCCACGAAGAAAAGAAGGATTTTAAGATCGACTATTAGAACGAATAAAGATAGTCTCTTACTCACCCGAGCGTTGATGTCGCCTTGTTGTTTCGTTAAAGTTGTGCAAGCAAATTACAATCACTCATATATTTTAGTTACCAGCTTTGCTTATTGATTAAATTATGGACGAAGATCTTTATGGACATTAAACAAGTTAGATAACTCCCGACAAATCCATCTGAAATAATGGTTCTTTTTGGAATTTAAAGAGCTAGCATGCTTATATCTAAGTAGTAAGTAAATGAACTGACTTGATACGTTATACAGATGTTGAGGGGCATCAAACCATCAAATAAGATAACATGACTGAACTTATTGTAAATTATACATATAGCTAGTCATTTTTGAACTTGGACATTTTGATTTTATCTCAATTTGGTTTAACTAATAAGTGGTGGAATAGTCTAGCACGCAGCTCTTCTTCAAATTCAGATGAAGCGAAATTTTATATCTATATAATAATCAAAGGCTATTCGTGAGAAAAAATAAACATAAGAGCAAAGCCGCGCTAAGTGAGCGTTTCTACATGTGACGAGTGTTTAGTTGTTATAATATTTAAAACGCTATCATCACATTAATATTATTGTATACGAATATGAATGTATAATTCACAATTTGATTTTATGTAAAAGTGTGCTTCTGTACATTCTTTTGCAGATATTATGTACAATAAATTCAATGTATCTATTTCTTCGTGATGGTTTCTATTGAAGAAGATATGGCTTTATTTACAGAATGAGTATAAATTCAACATTTTTTTCCATTAGTTTTAACGAAAGTTAAATACAATACTTTTCAACAGTCCAGCGGAAATTTAAATAAGATAAATGTATTTTGTATGCGCATTAAATTTGTTGACCAGTTTAAACACTCTTACACAGTGGAATATACTTACATTTAAACGCTTTAGGAGTTGAATCTTTGACACCAGTTTCGTCCTGTCTTGCCTTCGACCAAACATATATACCAAGTCCAAATACACAAACAAGGAGACCGACAAAATTCCACATCGATGCAACACGGCTCCCAGTCATGTACAGCAGAGACAGAACCAATAGACGCTTGACAATGTTGCTCACAGCATGTCCAATTACAGAGAACATTTCTAGAACGAGTGCAGTGGAAATGTATGAATACGTTACATGGAAAATGGCGGACAATATAACATAAGAAGCAAGTTCCGTCATTTCTGAACTGCTGAATGTTTGAATACATATTATGCATATAAGAGATGCAACACCTATCCCAACAAAATTGGACGTACTGCGTAATTGTAAATGATTTTCAGAGTGTTGTTCTTTTTTCATCATGGCGTTTCGAACTGCAAGACAAATGTTTGACACAAAAGCTAGAAGACCTCCAGCAGACAGGTTAAGTTCCAACAGTCTATCCTCTGCAAACAAAAGAGCACCAATTATGACCAAAGGAAGGCTGATCATTTGTGGAACGGTCAAGCCTTTCCCGAGGAATATCCACTGTGCCACTGCTCCAGTTAATGGTTCCATTAGCTTGATTGCAAACGTTGATGCCGCGTGTGTTAAGGCCATACTCCCGTTTGTTGCCAGTGTTGCTATTACATGTGAGGTTATGATGATCATTTTTCTCAGTTTGTTAGTGTTTGCTTCAATGCTTATCAACGGTACGTCTGTAAGGGACACACAGAAAACAATTTGTATGAAGGTAACTATCAGGACGTCATGAACGCCATTAGAATGCAGCAGTGCGGTTTCTCCATTAAGAAAGGTTTTGGCGAAGTAATGGCACAAAAATGACGTTACTGTCCATCCGAAGAAAGCCAAGAAAAGCCTATTTGGTGACCCGTACATTTCCTATAAATAAACGAAATTCAGTATTTAAAAATTGTTACAAGCAAGCTTAATATTCACAAGTAATGTTGACATACTGAGTGTATTAGAAAAAGGGAAATTTGCTGAACCGAGGTATGAATCTGTCACACACAGGAAAGGGTTTAAGTGATTTATAAACAATTTTATAGACATGGAAAATACAAGGCACTTTTGAATTGGTTTTGGAAGAATGTATTACATTTTTAAATGAAAAAACAAACAAAAAAAACAACAACATAATAACGGTAATCTTCAATGGATAACCGGCAATTGGACGACGCTGTACATTCTACTGATATTGGTGAGTATCATGGTAGTGGAAATATATAAGCGCACCGTTTTGTTGAACTCCTTTTCCGGTATGAAGGCTGCTGAAAAATGATCTCCTGCGTTTTTGTTGAAATTTGTAAAGAAACTGTAGCTGAATAAGTCCATCTTTGAGTTTTGAGTTTTGACAATCGGATAGGCATTTTTAATTGGTTTGCTAGCTTGTGTACGCTCGAAGCCTTGTAATTTGTTACGATTTTGATGGATAAAGTTTCAATGTCAGGGTATGTTAAATTGCAGGCTATTTTTATTCTACTGATTAGAAGTCGAATTGTTAGCATGCCTTACTTGTTCATTGTGTTAAAACATTTTAACACAAGAAATGTATTTCTTGTTTTGGTTGTTAAGGTAAAATGATAATTATTTGATTGAATTTTAAAGTCATGCAATATTGTTAACTCAGGGGTGTGTTAATATGAAACACTGTTAATGTAATGTTAATTCAGGGGTGTGTTTTAAAACACTGTTAAAATAATGTTAACTCGAGGTTGTGTTATTATTCCACATGTCTTGTGTAAATATCACGGTGATGCAGAACTATATCTGCCTCATGTAAACAAAGTCACAAAATGGCTAATATCAGTGGGACATTACATCCATGCAAACAAATAGACCAACAATTAATTGGTTACATAGGAATTACGCTTGATGCACAATTTTGTACTTTGTTCAAAATATAAATCTACCTAGTATTGAGAGAGTCCTCATGCAGTATATATTGTACTCCTTGTACTCGCGCGCGAGAGAGATATAAGTTATTCATTATGATAGAGGGAGAGACAGTGATTTATTCATAATACTTAAGAGAGAGAGAAAGAATTTACTCATTATGAGAGAGGGACAGAGAGAGGGGGAAATTTTACACATTATGAGAGGGAAACAGAGAGTTAATTTACTCATTAAAAGAGAAAAAGGGAGGTAATTCTAATGAAGTTCTATTCAACACCATACTGTTATACTCAAATGCCAGTAAATACCTCCTGATCTTAATGTCTCTACCTTGAGCAACCGGTTGATGATTTTAAACTGATCTTGTTTAATACCAACCACGTTTCCCACGATTGCCTATTACATCTGTCAGCCGTGGGATACATGGCTAGCACTTTATCTTTATAAGGATATTCATAAAAAGTACGTCGACCAATCAAAATGCTGCTTACACAAATGAATACTCTTCAGTTGGAGATCTAAAATATGTAAGTTAGTAACACACTCCTCACAGTGATTACGTCACGCTAAGCTACCGTAAGTAAGAGAGTTTCTATTGGTAAAAAAAAAATAGGGTAGGAGCTGGCGTGAAAGAAGTCCCGTGAATTCACACCCATCATAAGCACATCCACCATGTTGAACAAAGTAACCATTCTTTTTATAATTGTGAGGAAGCCTTCCAGCTGGCTTGCGATAGGTCGGTGGTTCTACCCGGATGCCTCCGTGCATTCGGGGTGTTCCTCTACCTGTAATTAGCTGGACGTCGCTATATGACTGAAATACTGTCGAAGCGGCGGTAAACTCAAATAGTCATGTCAAGTCTTTTGATAATAGTGTGACATGACAGGAATATTTGATTCTAACACGAAGTAACACGTGAATGATCCGGAGTGTGGGTCATGCCATTGATCCCATTCATAAGTTGCATATTGGAGGTTATGACGTTATTTCAGTACTCAGTGCTGTGATGCTGATGTAGATTCTACCTGTTGTTGATTATATGTAGAAATTATACAATGTCTTTGGTGAATCAAGTATTAGTAAGCTTACATTTAGATATGTTCTGGGAGGATAAACGTATTGGAATTGTATGTCAGTTTGGTATCTGGTTGAACTGAATGACAAATGGATATCTGTTTACATGCTATTACAAAAAAAAATCAAGATGTCCAAACTTTTTTTATGATTATCTTTTTATTTACTTTGAAGTATATTCGGCTTAATACATGAAGTGATTTTAAAGACAAAACAACAACACTCTGTCGACCTACCATGATGAAATAATGTAATTATGTAAAGGCTCTGCATATAAAGTATTTGCTTGTAGATATATTTTACAAACATCTGACTCAGCTTAGTATCACTTGATTAGACGATAATCAAAGGATTGGAAGCCCTAATGTTGCTTTGATCATAAACTGGAGCAGTAAAGGAGAAAGTGTGGCTTGTAGTTTGGAACCAGTTTATTGCCTACGCAAACAGGTACACGTATATCTTGCCCGCTAGAGGGAACTGAATGTGGAGATCCGGGATTGTCATTATTGCAATCAGTTACAATATGTTTCGTTGTAAACATAATAAATTACAATATATGTACAGTAAAACTCGTTTATTGCCAACTTGTCGGTACAATGATTTTTTGGTGATTCCTTGTAACCATTGTAAGGAATTATTATCTTATAAACGACCTAAACAAAACAGATTTCCATCGTAAACAGTTTAAATGCTTGACGAGTGTATAGGTAGAATTATAAATTTAATATTAAATCTTAAGTTAATATTGACACATTCTGAATTATGTACTTAGATGCTGACGATTTATTTTTCGTTTATCATAATCTCCATACATATTTTTAATAGCCCTTCTTGTAATGACCAATTGTGAAGAAACTCACTACTTTCACAACGTTTTGACCCAGTTGTTGCAATATTAAGCTAGCGATCAAAAATGGATAGAAACAAAATGCCGATTAAATTTATGGCTTTATACAATGACGGTGTGGACAGAAATTGGACAATTATAATAGATTTATAAGTTGCATTAAACAGTTATTTCCAATGGAGCCGCATAATTAAAAAAGAAGCAACCAACGTTATTGTGTTGCAAAATAAAACCATGTAATATGTTTGAAAAAAACAACAACACTTTATGAATCAGTTACATGTATTAACTGATGTAAAAAAAACAAGATTTAATATACGCAAGTCTTCTGTCGTTATTAAAAGGAAATTCGACACATTTAATGGAAATCTCCCTAAATTCGTAGGCCACGGGCTTTAAAACTTGGTTAATGGACCTTACAAGCAAGCTCAGAAAAAGGTTTTGGAAGATGTTTCGTAACCTAATAATATTCAGATTTTAGATACATAACGTCAACTTGAAAAGTCAATGAAACCGAAGTTTAATAATACACATTACAGCATAATGTAGAAAGTGTAGAAAACAAAAAACACTATACACATGGCCGTATCGGACATGTCCAATCTGCGGTCCCAGTAAGATATAGTGCTTAAAATGGGGGAATTTAACTGAAAATTGTAGCATATGTTGTAAAGCCTTTCAAAAGTATATTTAATTTTATTTAAAAAAAAAAATTATACTCCTACTATCGGGAAGATTTTAAATTCCGGGACTTGTAACTAAATCCCGTACCAAATGAAAACTTATCTGTACTAATTTGTTTCGTTATCAGCGTCCTTTGTTGTTGCTGGTGATGACGATATTTTTACATTGACATTAACACCGCCTTACTGTCTGGAAATGCCATGCATCTTGCAGATCCTAACTCTTCCAATAATTATATAACAAGGAATTACCTGTTGTAAAATGTATCTCCTTTGATTTATAGATTAGTTAATTATCGCCATAAGGTCATGATTTGTACAATCTTGGTAATGAACTATAAGATGATGCTACATACCAAATATCTAATCTCTGGGCCTTATGGATTCATAGAAGAAGATTTTTAAAGATTTTGCTATATAACTCTATGTTAAACAAGGGACCCCTGCAGGGAATATATGGGCATGCTGTGTTGAACCGTAAATTTCACCAAAACGAATTTGTCACACGTGTGAAGAATTCGTACGAGTTTGGCACATGTGTGTGACAAATCCGTACGAATTCTTCACAAATATGTGAAATTTTCGTACACAACCTTTGACCCCTCTGAAGGCAGAAACGAATTCTTCACACGTCAAAAAAATAAAAAAAACATTTGTTAAAAATTATCCAAACGAAAATTTCACACATTTCAGCAAGACTCCATCTCTCGACATATTGTTTTTAGTCTACCTATTAGAACCATTATTCATTATATACCGGCCCCGGTGTTTACGTGGTAAGAGCGTCCGCCTCGGGTGCGGGAGGTCGTGGGTTCGATCCCCGGTCGCGACATAAATATGAAAGTCCTTAATATTGTAGTGTTATAGCTCCCTTGCTTGGGCGCTAAATGGGAAGTATAGTGGAAGTTGCGCGTCTGGTTGGCCCAGTGTCAGGATAATGTGACTGGGTATGGTATCATGCCACATGTCTACGGCGTGATACTGCAGTGTGGCAGCACTTTATCTGTCCCATGTTTAGAAAAATCTGTAAATGATAGTTATTTCGTAAAAACGATATCCTTTTTCATACTTTATACCAAGCTGTTACATGTAATAACGAGTTAATTGTCGTTATATCGAGTTAATTTATCTTCATGTGAACAATTTTGTACGTTTTTACGAGAATTATCTCGACTTTACGCGATCAGTTTCTCGATATAACAAAATATCAACTCTTTATTAATATATATATATATATATATATATATATATATATATATATATAGTAAAATAAATAAAATTATACGTAAAATATTATATTATTACCTATGACTTTTATTACCATTCGGCTTCCGTAGTTACTCTCTCTCTCTCTCTCTCTCTCTCTCTCTCCCTCTCTTTATAGTTTTGTTTAAGACATAAATATTTTTTCAGCATACAAATTTTGACTGAAAAATTAATCGGCCCAAGACCGTGTGGCTACATCGCCAGCCACACAACAATGGAAGGACAAGGGTTCGTTCCCTGCTGGATAATACACGTTATCGACCAGGACCAATTAAGGTTATGGGATCCTGTAAAATCTTGAATGGGTAACTAATCCGGTGTCTTGCATAAATACATTTAATGATGACAAAATTTTATGATGACCATCTAGATACGTTCAAGTTCCATTGCTATACTAGTCAAACGGCGTCATGGGGTATAAGTAAAACCACACACCAAAATTGAGGTGATACAATTTTTTAATTATGCTGAAAACCGTAACACACAAATAAAGAAACTGAACATATGGGTATTTCTTGAATCACACCACTGTTCCTGCCAAGGTAAATAAGAAAAAACGACACTAACTGGATTGGGAACATTGATCAATATAGCAGAAGATATGTGTAATTTTTGTCTTTGAATTTTCATATTTTTTAATTATGCTGAAAACCGTAACACACAAATAAAGAAACTGAACATATGGGTACAAATTCAAATTCTTGAAAAATAAACGTCCACAATGTAATACCAGGAGATTCCAGATACTCTTAGTCTTAACCAAGCGTTTGCCCAGTTTGGTTGTCTTATAACATTTTTAATTTCTTGAATCACACCATTGTTCCTGCCAAGATGAATAAGAAAATAACGGACACTAACTGGATTGGGAACATTGTTCAATATAGCAGGAGATATGTGTAATTTCGGTCTTTGAATTTTCATATTTTTAATAAGGTCTACAAAGTGTTGATCTACCTTCTCTAATACAAACCTCATTGCTGGATTTTGATTTATAATCTTGGATACGATCATTTCTTGGACAAGATGTGGTAAAAGCATAAATGAAAAACGTGTATTCTTCATTTTTCTAGTTTGTCTAATTTTGATAAGTGAAGCTCGCTGTGTGCGAAGAGATTCAATATTGTGCAATGTTGTTCCGAGACTCTGGGCTTGTTCTGGTAGGTAAGAGACACGACTTAGTATAGCCGGTAAAACATCAAACGTTCTTTGTAAAGGATTTTTTTTCTTTAAGAAAGAGCCAAAGAAAAATACTTCAATCAGTTTTGCCAAAAAGTTCCTACATCAAGGTTTTTGAATTGTGTAATGTGTAACAAAAGACAAGAAAAACATATAAATACAATCAATTATCAAAGTATTTGCAAACAATACAAAAGTCCTTTAGCGGTTATAACGCCATAACCGATGCTGAAATTCACAGGTTAACACCGATAGTAGGGCCACTGCCCAAGTTTCATAAAAAATATGTTCAGTACTATTTGAGTTATCACAAATAGTGATATATATGTCTATTAGTTGTCATAGCAACCAGGTTTTTCAACATATGAAGAAAAAAGACGTGTATAATCTACCTTACTGCCATCCATCTATATGCCAGGTTTCATTAAAATATATTCAGTAATTTTTGTGATATCACGGGATTCAGTTTTTGTGTACGGAAGGACTGACGGGCGGACAGACAGACGGACGGACAGACTAGAAGGAGAGACGGACGGAGGGCAAACTTATAGTCCCATCCGGTTAAACCGGTAGGGGGCTAACTAGTGGCCTAATTTCATATTGGATCTACATTATTTTAGAAACTTTTGCAGAGGTCCACCAGGCAATGCTTCTCACCAAATATCTAAGCTCAAGGACAAGAAGATTTTTGAAGGTTTCCCATATAATTCTATGTGAACTAAGTGACCCCTTGGGCAGAGGTAATTTAACCCCGGGTCATAATTTGAACAATCTTGGTATTATGTTCATAAGATGATATTACAAACCAAATATCTAAGCTACAGGTCTTATGTTTTTGACAAGAAGAATATTTAATGGTTTTCCTATAAAGTATTTTAAAAACTCTATGTAAAATAAGTATGAAGATTCATGGTAGAAGTCCATATGATGCTACACACCAAATATCCAAGCTATATATTCAGCCAGACATAAAAAAAATACCAATCCAGACTTAAAACTTATATTCCATATGTGTGCCAAAAGCGTACGAATATTTCACATTATTTGTGAAAATCTCGTTCGAACCATGAGATATCTAAAAAATGGGTCTAAAAAAATTTCACACCCCAATGTGTGAAGAATTCGTACGAATTTGTCACACACATGTGCTAAACTCGTACGAATTCTTCACACGTGTGACAAATTCGTTTTGGTGAAATTTACGGTTCAACAATGCTGTATTGTGATAACTATCAAGTGTGAACAAATAAATGACTTCTGTATATAGAATTGTTGAGAAGTGTATCAAACATGCACTATTTTAAGAACAGTGGTTTGTTCAGTGAACCAAACAGTCGTTAACGTGAGCGGTTGCACCCCTGTTTTTTCGCAGTGTATAAAATATAAGCAGGGTACCAAATTGCAATTGCTAATGGTCGCCTTCACTGAACGCATGGCAGATGTTGGCTTACATAAATTTTGTCACGGCCTGTTAGCTGAGAGTTATCGGTAGATTTAACGGGTGGTTTGAAAAAAAAATAAGAAAAGAAGCATAAGTGAAAATGGTATTAATTCGGTACCTTTTTATTAAATGAATGGTTTATCTTTTTCCCTTACATTTAAGAAAAAATAAGTTTGGAAACAAGGATCATCAACTTTGCGAATTACTTGTTTTCCCTGTCAAATTACGTTACGCTCGATGTAAATTATCGCGTAGCTCGATAATACAAATATGGTGAGACTGAATACTTGAGGATACTTTACACCAGGACCTTTATATATAAATAGAATATATCCTGTTTACCCATAATGCTTAGTTGCTCACCAATATCAGTTAATTCATGGTCTCGTTATATTTTAATAGTAAAGAGACCCTGATAAGTTATAAGATCGATAGCTAGACAAACCTAGAGACCCCCTTACCCTGACAAAAAAGTCATGCATTTTGCAGAACATAAATTAATTCAATTAATCCTCACACTTTATGGTTAACCTGGATATAATAAGCCTTATATGCCATACTTGTTAAGAGGTCGCTGTCAACCCAAAGTTGGTGGGTGTTGTGAAAACATAAGTTATTTTTTACTGTAAATTATGTTTTTTTTCTCAGTAATACTCAGTATACAAATTCATTTCATATTAGAGAATACAGTTTGCAAAGGGCTTTCATATTTGGCCTCACGTTCAAAGAAAATATTACTTGTCACATCTTCATCTTGCATGCACTCAATCAAAACTGTTCGCTGTCTTGGGTGAAAAACAAACACACAGCTACATAGTCCATTGTCCATTTAACAGTGTGTAAAGAATTATTTAAAATTCTATGTCCATTTCAAGAAAAAAATGCTTCCAAATGACCCAAAAATGACAAAACATGTGAAAGGGAAGTAGGTGTGGTGGACAAAAAAGTGCCACAATACATAAAAAAAATGTGAAATAATTGGATTAAGCATCAACCTTTACATAATAATTACGCAACTATTTCTGCATTTAATAAAGATAAATATGAAATAAAGGGTAACATTATAAGGCTTGAAAATATAAAAAAGTGAAAAATATATCTATCTCCCTTTAAGTGAGATAAATGACAATATCTAGGTTTTAAAATATATTCATTTCCTTCAAAAAGTTTGTTTTTTTTCTTTTCGAAATAAATTTAATATTAATAGCATATGATAATTCAAATTAACAATATGTAATTATTTCCTGACAAAATATTAAAACATACAAAAATATTTTTGGAATTACCTTGACCTTTGTTAAATATATGTACATACCAATATACTATACCAATTAACTAGTTCTAAACCGTACATGCTATATCTACTCTTAAATATTACATTATTATATTAAATATCTTTTTACACAGAACATTTAACTCCATATATTTCCTTAAGATTATAAATGTGCAAAACAACTATGATTTTTAAACTAAAGAACTGTTTATCCTATGTATTTTTTACCTTTGTTGAACAATATATACTCTGCTGTGTGGCAGCACTATATCTGTCTCAAGTAGACAGTCTGCAAATGACTTTAATACTATCGGTGTGACGTTAAACCCAACAAACAAACATACATCCAACATTGAGCGCAAAATGTAAACAGGTGTAACAGATTTGCAGCCAGACTCGGATCCGGGAGAATTGAGTTACTGGACAATTGGCACAAATCTCTCTCATTAATATAGATTACTTAAAGGCCGGTACATGGCAAAATATCATGTGAAAGAGGATCATGTTTTTTCTGTGTTTATAAACGGGGTTATGATCTATTTGCTGTTCACTCAGCATTGGAAGGGGTGTCATTTGTCAAAGGGTGAATAAAAATGTGCAGCCTAACCGGGATTAAAAAACCGGGGCATTTTTCTGACAGGGCGAATGCCAAACAAAGCCAACTATAACTTTTTTGAATAGAACATTCATTACTACCAGAACAAACAAAAATCAACCATCTCAATTATTTTCATTGTCTTATTTCTATAGTATATTTTTTCAGTTAATTGTATTTATTTTTATATTAATTAATCTATAAATAAATTCATTTATTTATCTAATATAGGTAAGCTGAAGAAAAAAATATAAGTAAAAATATCATTCTTTTACCTATGTATATGATTTTTTTTTCATTTTATTTTCATGAATTTATTCATTTCTTAATCTAGTTTTATTCGTCAAAAAGAATGAAAATGAAAGTTTTTATCATTGACCCGAACTCATGACTTACCCATGAAGTGCGTTGCTTGCAGGCAGGCTATTGTGGCAGATGTTAATGACACGTGTATGAATATTTTAAGTAAGTTCTAGGCGTCGTTCGGTCATTGACTCGCATTTTGTTACAGTTTATTAAACAGTTTATCTCCTTTATCAGTTATTTACACTTTCAAATTCAGTTTCGACTTCTATAAGGAAATTTTTTATATATTATCATAAATATTAACACCACTAGGTCATTGGACAATAGCGTACATGAATATTTTGAATTACAAATTGTAAGCTACGATGCCCCGAGGAAAATTTGTCTCTCATAAAACAATAATATTTAGATTAACATAAAAATTTGCATCAGTATGTGATAAATCAAAATAGTATCTGCGCGATTTTGAATTGTAAATTGGAAGCGAGGCTGCTCCGAGGAATTTATACCTTAAATATTCAGCGTCAATGTGGCATTTCATTTTATACTGCAACATGGCTTTTTTATATAAAGTGACACTAAGTGTCCACATTGCACATTTGCCTATGTGCGTGTGCCTGAATATTCACCTGTAAGACAGAACTAATAAAAGGATGGGAATTTAAGCGTAACTAAATATAGCAACGAAATGTCCAAAAAGCAAAATGGTGTGCTACCATATACAATAAAGCATAAAGTTGAAAGCAACCCTGTTAAAAATAACTTGTTTCTGGCCTCGGAGTGGGCTGTGTTTATGTGTGTGTGTGTGTGGGGGGGGGGGGGGGGGCTTGATCCCAAGACCTTGCAAATAATGAGCATCCCAGTTTATGGGCACAGTTGAAGAGAGCTGACTATGCCCCTTGTCCTCGCTACAAAAATGTTTTTACGCATGTTAGGATGCAGCTTTTAAGTATAAATAAATTAGCATATATGTTTATTAACCCCGATCAAGTACAGTGTCACTGCATTTTAGGTAAATTGTGTTTTATTTGACACAAGCTACCATTTATCACCAGTGTTGTTGTTATTATATGTACAACTCCCTATGCTATTGATATGTCTTAATAAATATAACATCCTTGATTTGTCAGACATTCCTTCATGATTAAGGTGCTGAATTGATTAATCATTTAAGGTAAAGTCCCTGTAATGGTTCCGCTACAGCTCGGACCTCATGGACTTCAACAGAGATAACCAAGGTTTCCTAATGTTTCATTAGGGTACCCTGGTTATCTTGGTAGAGGTTAAGTGGTCCAAGATGTAGAGTAACCATTAAAGGATTTAACCTTAATCAAAACATATTATTCATATGAAGTTAAATGAAATAACTGGGATGCCACTCAGGTATCACATTTGAGAACCTGTATTCCATCTGCTGTTATTGTAACTAATCTTTTAACTATATTTCACTTACATTCTAGACTTCAAGGTGAAAGGTGTTCCTTAAACTTCTGTTCAAAACGTTTCAGTGTATGCGAGCGTATGAATACGCTCATCATACGCTAGGCATAAGCTGAATACGCTAGAGGGACGCTCATATGTCAATTACGCTTCTCGCACAGTGACATGAAGGTGGTCGGTAAAGCTAGAGAATCGTTAACCTTATTGTAACGTATATTCGACGAATAAGAAACGTTTTAAACGTGCGCCTAACGACTGACGTGTGTCTAACGACTGTATGCCTTACGAATTATTGGCGTATGCAAAACCTTTCCCCCGCATATTGCCAGCGTACTGAAAGATATTATTAATAATAAGACTTGAAACTGAGTCTACACAGAAATATAGGGGGTCAGTAATGTCCAAAGGGGGCGAAGCGCAAGCAGGGTCCCCTTATGACCACTACTAACCCCCTGTATTTTCATATAGGGTCAGTACCAAATATGCCAAAAGTGTTATATGTTAAACGTATTAATGTATTCATTGGAAATGTGTTAAGCCAAACATTTTGCGAATTTTGAATCAATATTTAAACAAAACTCACTTAATTTAATTCAGACTGTTGTTTCTTTTTAAACTGTAGTGCATAGCAGTAAAAAGTATTATGTAATATAGTTTTCTACAGAACACCAACTGTCACGATCTTCAGTTTTACATCATACGCCATGAGCGTGAAAACATAACATATCAGTAAAACGCAGTCTCCAGTCGGATCACTCTATTGTTACATTAGAATTAGTATTCAATAATTTTTCGCGTGGAAAGTCATTTATTTCAGCTCTTAAACTTACGTGGTAGAAAAGACTTTGCAGTGTAGGCGGTAAATGGCAAAATGTAACTTTTACGGATTTTCATAAACTCTTAACATTGGGCAAATATTATGCTATAACATTACATTCAAGTTTAAAAAAACAAATTTTGTAAAAACACTTTTGCAGCATATATTGATATGTGTGCAAACATAAGTATATTCAATCTGAAATTTTAAACTATGCTATCTCTTTTACAACGAGCATATCACAAGTGATTCAAAAAATAAATTTTCAATACGGCAATATAAACCAATATTTCCACTATTGATGAAAGTAATTATTACATACGCATCTGGTGCTAAAACAATACACAAAGGTCTAAATATCAATTCGGATGTTCCAACAAGTCAAACAAAATGGGGAAATAAATTAAAAATAAAACTAGCAAAAATGATAGGGAAAAGATCTATTTACATCCTTTTGTGAATGCGATTTCCTCAAACTTACAATGGTTTCAGTATAGGATTAATCACAGAATACTTGGAACAAACGACCTTCTTAAGAAAATGAAAATATTAGATAGTAATAGATGTTCTTTTTGTAAAACTGATTAAGAAACTTTTGTTCATTTACTATGGGAGTGTCACTTAAACCTGAGTATTATATAAAAAAAATATCACAGTAAAACAAGTAAATCCAAAACTAGCAAATATAGGGAAAGTAGATTTCTTATTTAGTGTATTAAACGACACGTGTATGGTGGAAAAAATTTTAATATTATTTACTAAAAAAATCTTATATCACAGTATGGTTATAAAACTTAAACCAACATATGCTTTAGCTGTAGCTTATATTACACAAAAGTACACAATATACGCCAACACATTTTTTAAAATTAGAGGATAGGAACCGCTTTGGCTCCCAGTGGAAACAACTTCTAAGCAATATAAACACATTAGATAATGTTTAAATCTTAAACAGTATTTTCAACACGGACATAATAAGGTACAGATGCTTAACTTTACTTATGTTGTATGGACTCAAATAAGTATACCACTATAGATTTGTATTGCTTTATAATTCTATGTAGGTAAGGCAACGTGTTTGTTTTTTGTGTGTGTGTGTGTATTTTTTTTGTGTGTGTGTGTTGTTGTTGTTTTTTTTTGGGGGGGGGGGGGGTATCCTATATTTGTACAACTTCAATTTAGATTTTAAACTACCATTTTGTTAATAATTGACTAAAAGTTAGTTGCTTCTATGATGAGGAAAAAAAGTGGTAAAAAACTCTGACAATAGTGTATTTGGAAATAATAAAATCATTGAGAACGCCTTGGAGAGAGAGAGAGAGAGAGAGAGAGACTTTTTAAGAGTAAAGTATATAAATTTCAAATACCTTTATATTTTGCCTAACACTAACGCAATCAGTCATGCACAATTCCGAAAGAAGTTTGAAGTTTTGCTCGGTTTAACTGTTGATACTAAAATGACTGACATCGCTACGGGGACTGGATTATAAACGTTCTCGGTGTGTGTCGCTATTTTTAAACCGCCAATTATTGGTTAATACCGGTCTGGGTATATCTATACCTTTAGCACTGTATCTACATTTAGAAAAGGACTAGCATTTTGCTGGCTATAAGTTTCCCTTATAGAGACTTAACTTGTGTCACAAATGTAAAATGAGAAATGACGTAACGCCAAATGAAAATGAATACCCACAAGGCCATGTTGCGTTCACAAACAAAAAAAGTTATACCGCTTTGAAGTTTTTTTTCTGCATTTTTTTTTCTGCTCACTGATAATTGAGTACGATAACAATTTTAGCCATTTCGACAAAAAAATTGATGCAAATATGTATATTATGGTTTCTATTAAAATTGGGGGAAATATAGTCAATTTTCTTTCACCAAGGCAGACCGGTGACAGTGGTGATATGATAACTATCACTCAATGCACGTGCGGTGGCGATATGAAATATATTCAACTGATAGAACTAAGTACATGTACTTCATTTGATTGCATGAAATAAGATGTATCCCGGATCGGTGATCCGGATTGAAACAAGGTGAACCGGCGTACAACCCTATAACAACACCGTGGACCACCAAAATGTTTTGAGTATCAAGCCACCAAGAACGATTACCTTTTTGACATGCAAGAGGCATTTAGATAAAGACAATTCTGTTGTTTCACAGAAATAATTTGAAATTGACATCACCATGTGTTTATCTGTTACGTCACCAATTTATGCACTCGTGATTCGTTAACGGGGACATACGGAGTGTCTGATGATATGCGGAATATGCAGATTATGTTTATTTTTGTAAACAATTGAATGAACTTTAGTAAAAGGTTCTTTCTTATTTATGCATTTTAGTAACCTTTTCGTCAACGAGTATGTACAGATTGCTTCTCGTAACAAATCTGTAGCTCACACTTTGCTTTTCTGTCCGAAGAATATATTATATACTGCTTTTGGAAGCATAATGAGCCTTTATTGTTTATTGCTGACTTTCTCTCTCATAGACAATACCATCTTATGCCAAAGTATTTTTTATTAGTTTAAACATGTATAGATTTTATTCTACATCTACTTATGAACAAAATGATGATTTAAAATAATGTGTATACTCAATATCAAAGATATTCTGCTGTCTCGAAAAGCGGCTGGAAAAGAATAAGAAACAAGAAATATCTTTAAAAAAGATATTCGGCGTAGGATGAAAAAAAAAAGAGATTTCCAGTCTTCTAGAACATTCCGAGGAAAAGCGCGCGAAAGATCGACGCACAACAAATTTAGTACGCTCTAGAAATAGTTCAGTATATTTTCTATGAAATATACTTATTTATAGACGGTAATACAAAAAAAATATATCTGTAAATAGGCTTGTTAGATATTTGTTCATATCATTATTGCATATGACAATTATGATATAAAAGCGTTATTAGTTGTTTTGGTTTTGGCGAATTAATTTTCAATGAGGGCATCTCGGCAGGCTGGAAGAATTCAATATACATAGTAATTAAGGGGTTTCATGTCATAACACGGTGGATTCTTTTTTGTTGTTTTAAATCATTTTCACAAAGTAGCATTCCTCAATTGATGGAAAAGGATTGTATTTAACTTACTGAAATCACTTTCATGTTTACATCAAAAAGAAAAGTAATAACACCAAGCTGCATGATATATACAAGCTGCACCCCTTATTTACAGTAATTTTATAGTCCATAACGATGCGTTAACCAATAACAGGAGTCCTTTTATTCAGCTTAGAATTATTTACCGCTGTTAGCGTACATTTGATTGGTTTAAGATGCGAGCTGAAATCGAAATTATACAGCTACGCCGAAAAAATCACAATTTTAAGATTTATTTATTTTTTTATTTGGATTTTTATTGGGTTACGATTCTCCTGTAGCATGCGTGGTTGCGGTAGACATATTCCATACAGTCGAGCTAGCTAAAAATCTTAACACATTTTAATGGACGGTGTAGCAACCTACGTTAAATGTCGCACCGACGCTAAATGTCGCACTTCACGTTATATGTCGCAGGGCTGACGCTAAATGTCGCAACAGACGTTAAGTGTCGCAAACCCTCCTGACGTTATATGTCGCATCTGTAACGCCAAATATCGCAAAAAAAGAACAATAATAATAATAATAATAAATGCACTGTCGCTGTATGTCGCAACA
>CM037789.1:56490774-56510622 GCA_021229015.1 Solen grandis | reverse complement strand
GTATATTTGCCAAATTTTAAGGTCCAAAAAGTCACATACAAATAATTTTTTTTATGCAATTGTGAGTAAAATTTCAATAAAAAGGAATTTAAGTTATAAAACAATCACGATGAAGTATGCATTTTTTTTTTCTCACATTTTCAGAAAGTCTTTATATCAGTGAATTGAATCTGGAAAAAGCAACAAGTGATCCATCATAAATTTATTTAGAAAAATATATGTCAAAGTTCATGGCTTTGGGTAGTTTTTTTAAACAATTTCTATCTGTTTAAATAGTAAAGTTTTTACAACTTATACTAATCCCTCTCGACGGTTCCTGGGTTGGACCAGTACTTTGCGCCTTGGAAGGTCATGAGTAATTCTTGCCTCCAACGGGGTTCGAACCTACGACCTTCGGATCCGTAATCGGATATGTTTCCACTGGACCACGGCGCCCTAGAGATAATTGATGCCCCTAGACGATCCAAGTAGGTTTTTTTTGTGAAAAGCGTGCGTAGTTACATAATATAACCCGAGTTGCATTTCAATTTGAACATCCCTCGTATATAGTACCGGCGTGAAGTTATAAGACACTTTTTGGCATCCAGTTTGTATGTCTTTAGTTAATGCAGACCAAATTCTGAGAATACTTACTGTTTGCGAATTACCACTGAGATTTTATTTTTCGTCTATCTTATTGAAATCTAGATCTTTTTGAGCAGCTTAATATAATCATTTTAAATATGAAAATACTATTTTGATAATTTTAAATATAGTTAGGAGTAGATAATTACTTTATCAGTAAGCAGGCGTTTTGTAACATGGTAATGTGGTCAGTTATTGTTGTCGTCTCAGCAAGTGAATTATGACTTTACAACAGTTATTACGGCTTTCCGCAAACTTGCGGAAAACGTATAGGGTTTGTTATGTTTATTTTTCTTATTATTATTATTATTATTCTTCTTCTTCCAACCTAATTCAAGAGTTAATTTATATATGTTGCCAATGGTCAAGCAACATGAAAATTAAAATGCTTCGACAAAAAAGTATAAATTTTTAAATTCAATAATTTTTAATTTTCAATGACGTCAATTGACGTCAGATTTGACGTCAGCTTAAAAGTTTGTTCGCGCTCTAGAGCCTCCAATTCTGGTCTGATTTTCTTGATATTTTCACAGTAGATGTATTTTAGAAGGTAGATTTGCACCCTGGCATTCAAATTTCAAAATTTGAAAAGATTGAGATTTTATGGCAAAACCAAGATTCGAACTTAGGTCCTAAATTTATATTTTAATGTTACAAGGGAACCTAATGCGTTAGAAGAATGAAAATTGGACAGCATATCGGCATAGAGGTCTTCTTTTTATTTCTTAAAGGATTTTTTCTTAAATCACGTGATTATGACGTCATAAAACGACAAAAAGCAACTTTTTTAAAAATTTATTTCGCTCTTATATCATGACTTTTCACTCAATCTTTTTAAAAATTGTATTGCAGCGATTAAAAAGTTTACATTTATAAATTTATTTATTTTTAATTTTTAATGACGTCAAATGACGTCAGATTTGACGTCAGCTTTAAAAGTTTGTTCGCGCTCTAAAGGCTTCAATTCTGGTCCGATTTTTATGATATGTTCACAGATGATGTATTTTAGGATGTAGATTTGCACCGTGGCATTCAAATTTCCAAATTCGAAAATATAAAGATACCATGGCAAAACCAAGATTCGAACTTAGGTCCTAAAATTATATTTTAATGTTACAAAGCCCCCTGATGCGTTAGAAGCATGAAAATTGGACAGCATATCGGCATAGAGGTCTTCTTTCTATTTCTTAAAGGATTTTTTCTTAAGTCACGTGGTTATGACGTCATAAAAACGACAAAAAGCAACTTTTTAAAAAATTTATTTCGCTCTGGTATCAAGACTTTTGACTCAATCTTTTTGAAAATTGTATTGCAGCGATTAAAATCTTTAAATTTATAAATTCATTTATTTTTAATTTTCAATGACGTCAAATGACGTCAGATTTGACGTCACCTTCAAAATTTTGTTCGCGCTCTAGAGCCTTCAATTTCGGTTCGATTATATTGATATTTTCACAGAAGATGTATTTTAGGATGTAGATTTGCACCGTGGCATTCAAATTTCCAAATTCGAAAATATAAAAGATTTCATGGCACAACTGAGATTCGAACTTTGGTCCTTAAATTACATTTTAATGTTACAAAGCCCCCTGATGCGTTAGAAGCATGAACATTGGATAGTATATCGGCATAGAGGTTTACATTCTTTTTTCTGAATGATTTTCTTTTACGTCACGTGGTTATGACGTCATTAAAAAGACAAAAAGGCATTTTTTAACATTTCTCTTGCTCTGGTATCATGAATTTTGAATCAGTCTTAATTGAAATCTTGAGAATTGATAGAGTTAAAATTGAAGTGATGCATACTGCAAGAAATGTTTGATTTGTCACGTAGTTATGACGTCATGAATACTAAAGCAAGATTATTTTAAAAATTCATATAAAATCGCCAATTAGATCAATGAACTTAAACTTGTCAAAAATGTCGAAAATTAGTACGTTCATAAGGGTTTGAAAATTTAAAGTTATTACGTCATCAAACATGGCAGATATTCATGTTTGATGGAACGCTTACTTGAAAATGTGAAAACAAACATGTTCACATTCTCGAATATATTTTTATCTGAATTAATAGAATGTTAGCTAATCATGTCCTTCCAAAACAGATACTTTTCTTTAGTCACTTGATTTTGCCGTGGTTGAAATATTAAAATCATTCATTTAAATACGTATTCGCGCTTCAGCGTCATGAGTATTGTGGCAATCTAAAGCATACCTTAAGGAATTTATGTTGTGTCACTTGTTTATGACAACATTGATTTGTAAGCGAAATACATTTAAAAGAAACCATAAGATTGGACATATTAACTTTAAATAAGTAATATTGCCGTGCCTTGACATGCGCAGAAAATTTCAAGTGAGTACGTTATCAAACATGACCTATTCATGTTTTTCTTTATAGGGCTAATTCATGAAAATATATTAATTTGAAGAAAGAAATGAAAGCGGTCATTGGGTTGGTTGAGCAAGATCCGATTGTTCTTTTGCAGGAAAGAGTGCCTGCGTTGAATAGTGAATTGTGGTACATTTTTTCTAAAAGAGTCGCATTTACGATGAATTAGTAAAATTATACTAGAGCCAGAAAACCTATATGGATAACTTATTGCATTTGCTTTGACGGCTTTCTGCAAACCGTAAAAAATGACAAATACATGTAGATCTTCCTATTGATTTTTTATTTTTTCTAAATGTTTAACGGTTTCTTTTTCTAAATCTGTAAAAATAAGCAAATATATAAAGCAAATGAATGGTTGAAAGTTTCAAGACGTTTATAACGTTAATTACATAGAAATAAGAAAGTATTTTCATAACACCTCTGCCTTTGTTTCTATCTAATTTTGCAAATGTAAAACTCAATCAATTTAAAGGTTGAAAGTCATGGATTTCAAAGTATTTTTTTTTCTTTTTTAAAATTTCAATTGTGGGTCAAATTGCAATGAATATTTGTTAAGTAATATGCTAACGAAGAAAATGATATTAAATAAAGAATAAAAAAACTTTTAAAATTGATTGACTAACGTAAGAAAAAAAACTTGAGGATTGTATTAGTATTTTTTTCTGCATGATAGTAAACTGTTGCGTAATCAAATAACGTCCATATATATGCTTTCTCAATATCTTCCTAAGAAGATGAAAATGAAAAAAATAATAAAAAATAAAGCTTAATTTTGAACATAAGTATATATTTATGATGATTTACGTATTGAATTAAACATTATTAGCCAACATTATTCCATTTCTTTGTTTTAATTTATATATTCAACACCTTTGAAATAAGCAAACGGAAAGCCGCTTCGTTTGTATCTTAAACAAACGACTTCTAGTACTTATTAATGCATCTGATAACCTTTGTCTTATTTAGGGAAAAGTGTAGAATTATATAAAGGCCTGTTTGAAGATGTCATACTCATCAACAAACGTATTGTATCGTGGTTCAGATTTTAGCTTAAATTTACATCTAGGTTGAAAGAGAAAATTCGTTTGTCGATCTACTGTACTTTTATATGCACATTATAATTATGGAGGGTAGAAAATGTCAGACCCCATTCAGTGTGTTTACGTTTCATTTGGTATATTACAATCGAATAATGAAATATAAATTGTATGCAAACGAACGAATAAGTTTATCGGCGTAAAACAAGATACAGTCGCATGGTGTTATGTGACATTCGTTCACACTTTATGTGATATATTTGTCACTTCTGATATTGGAACTGAGCATATAATAATCCTATAATATTAATTATAGATTAAGCCAGAAATCACACACTGCATATACCTAATTGCGGAGTGAAATGTATGCATAGGAAATGTACATTTGCAAAACACTGGTGTTGGTAATCTTAGAAGTACAGTGGAATCCCGGTTATTCGAAATACCTTTATTTCGAATTTGGTTTTTGTAACGCATGGTGTTTTTTTTTCTTCTTATATAGGAACAATAAGGGATGGAACTGGGACCACAAAAATATATCGAATAACGCCATGTATTTAAATAAGGGGTTGTGGTGTAACCGGGGTTAGACTGTAATTACTGTAATTGAATATCACTAATTGTAAGGTTGAATTTGCATCAAAATATCAACCTTAAAAAATAATCATAAATAATCATTTCTTGTATTGGTTTTAGTTTTGCATAAATTTAAAATTATATTGGCTAAGTGCATGATGTCTCGGAATTTAGGTCATAGCCTTTGTCAGCTATGCTTACATCAGATGTACGAGGGTATCATCCTTTCAATAGATGTATTGTGTTTGTACTTTGCAATGAACATAATTTCTAAAAAGAAAATATATACAACAGAATAAATTTAGTAACAGTGTTGACATTGTAAATGTATGTATCAATAAAAAGCAAAACTAAAGAAGATATATATAGTGTATGCAATTTTATTGAACATAAGTTCAAAACAAAAAACAATACAGAAGAATAAATTATGTTGTATAATATTATGTGACATTCATTTACATTGTATGTGATATATTTGTCATATCTGATATTGGAATTGAGCATCAAACATTACATAGATCACATTCAGCATTTACTGAATAACGGAGTGAAATATATTCGCAGAAAATATCTTTTGTTAGGAAAATGCAGTCATTATAATTATGGAATGCTTAGTCATTATAAAATTATTATTTTTTCACGTTCACGTCGTTTAATAAGCGATGTATTTATTCATTATTGCATTCATGGGGATTTACTTGACCCAAGATGACAGGTAACACATTCATGTATGAGTAGAAAATGGGGTGTTATATATTTACAGGTAAAGTTACGGGGTGATATATATATACAGCGCGCAAGTATAAACCGGACTGTGATTGTTCAGTATAAAGGGAGCGGGTATATATGGTTTCCATGTGAAACCTTATTGTTTCGATTTTACTATCTCTATATGTGTATTATTATTTTTTGTATTTCTGTTAAGGTCTATCAAATTGAAACACCTTCTTTTTAAGTTATTGCTTCCGTTGGAAATAAACTCTCATCCCCATCCCGCACTCCATTACTATTGCAATGTTCTTTCTATGAAAATAGTTTAAATCAATACTTTTTTCTTTAAACCACTCAGAAAATGATTTCTTTAAAAAATCATATTGTTTCCTAAAGACTTTGCGGAAAACGTAATAGGATTGTTAAGATGTTTTTTATTGATTGATATGGATTAGCGTCAACTGCACCCCTTTGACGTCATAAAACCGAAAGATAACCGAAATTTTAAAAAAATACCTCTTTTTTTTCAGGCAATTAAATCAAAATTTTGAGAAATTGGTAGAGTATAAGAATTTTTCATAACCTTCCAAGTCGAAAATGCTGGTACAACCCAGGAACCGTCTAGAGGGGGCGGTGGGGGGGGGGGTAGTTTAAGTTGATAGAACTTGTTTTTTCTATCGGCGTAAATAAAATATGTTAAAATCAGCCATCATGTTGATCTAAGTAACGTAGTGGCAAAACGTACCTACGCTGAAGTTTCAAAATAACTTTAAATTCATAAACGTGACTTAACTACACTACAATGTAAAAACACGACAACTCTTTTCACTCAAACAAATGTTCGAACATCATAAGATTGTGTATGTATTTGCATTATATGAAAGTGAATTACTATTCTTTGTTTAGTACTTTATCTTTTTTGAGTTGCATTCATTAATAAAAGTATTTGTTTGCACATATCTTATGATACGATTATAATTTTATAAATCATTTCAATGATTATTTAGGCTCTCATTATTACAGCGATTTGTATCTAAATCACGGGATTAAAGGAGAACGATGTGAAATTGTGTACTTTCAGTTATATTTCATTTCGAGGTTATGCCATTATTGAAAGATAATAACAAATCGGCATTTTCAAGTATGTATGTGCTTGTATCTCTAGCTTTCCCAAACTAAAAAAAAAAATGTTTTAAGGGCGATACCAAGGTTCAAGGTTTGGACCTTAAAATGTGCTTTAGTATAAATATCTAGCTAAACCCATAGCATTTAGGCAGCGTATATGTAATAACATCTTAACGTAGACGGCCAATAAATTCACAGCGAACATTAACTGTCTAAAGCGCTGCAAACCATAGTTTATACTCGATTTACTTGAAGATCCAGCATTACACATATTTGTGCATAGTAAAGTCTGGTTTCGGAAAATCGCGAAGATCAAGGTCTGTATTTTCTTCAACCTTTAATACCTGATAAAAAAATATTCTATCGAGGAACGAAGCGTGTGTGTGTGTGTGTGTGTGTGTGTGTGTGTGAAAAGAAGAGTACTATGAAAATGTGAACGCCTTTCTGATGGTACCTTAGTTTTTTAAATTGAATATCATTTAAGAAAGTGACACGAAATATATTAATTTTGTGACTGATTTTGCTAGCCCTTTGCTTTTGGTCCCAGACTATGTTCTCACTTTTCTTACTGTCAAACTGAAGTTTGTGTAAGTGCTCCCTTTGTATAATGGCCATTAAGTTTGTTTTATATAGATGAAAAACAAGAAAGAAATATTTAGTGGGAAAGTAACAATACATACACTTTCTAATTGAAAAAAAGAGAAGTGACTAAAACACTACCTTGTAGAACACACTTTTTTGTTTAGTTCATTTAGTTTTAACTTCCCACCAACATTATTTCAGTCATTTTAGACTATTTATACTTGAGACCGATTTAGTGCTACCACGCCGTAGACATGTGGCATGATACCACACTCAGACTCATCATCCTGACACCGAACCAACCAGTTCTGGAACTACCCTTATGTGATGAACGCAAGCTATACAAGTAATAGTACCACTTTTTCGAGATGTAATAGATATACATGTGACTGGAGAAATCGTAATAGCGGATGATACCATGGCAAATGGACAATTTAAATTTAGATTATTAGGTCTAAAATTATTGGCATAGCAAAGAGTTCTGTCGTTTGTTCTGAAAACAAATCTAGTTTAAATAGAGCTTTAATCCATTCATTCATGAGAAAAAGAATCACATACTATATATGTACTTTTATCTTTAGTATTCTTATAGAAAACATATCCAAATTTTATATGTGAGTGTTTCACAATACTGTTTTTTTTTTTTTTTTTTTTTTTTTTTTTCGTTTTTTTTTTTTCGTCATCAAAATTTGATCTGTTGCTTCTTGCATACGCGTTCATATTACATGAACAAACCTTTTGATTTATGTATCTTATTATGGATCTTAAATTACTTATATATTTCAAAAACATGTCTTTAGATATGATGTACATCCTAGTATATGAATATTTATATTTTGTCTGTGTATGTTTTGATAGTAAATGGTAAATCTAAATGAGGCAAATTACACCATTATTTTTACATTGATCACTTTATGAACTTAGTGTAGAGATATTTTGCAACTGTCTAAGTAACATTAATGGAAAAAAAATAAATTCGGTGGACATTAATTTCTATAATGCTCTTATCAAACATTAAAAAATTATCAGTTTGCAACATCTTTTTCGGATTTATATAATGTGTCCTTTTTTTTAAATAAATGCATTATAATTACCACATGCACATATTAAACAATGAATAATTCAGCTCATTTTTTTTTAACTTAAAAATATCAAAATGATATATATTGATATCAATTCAGAAAGGAGCAATAAATTGTGTGCAAAATTTTCTTCTTACCTGTATTTTGAACAAGTAGAATTTTCCTGTTCCACACATTATTACTGGTAGAAAAAGTAAGCATGTGTTTATAATACTTCCCTCTGCAAATAAACATTACAAACCTTCTGAGAAAATTAAGATAACCAGATATGGAATATGGCTGCGTTTAACGGACAGAACGTTTCAAACACTTAAAGGCAAATTAAAAATCATTTTTATGCAACAGTGTTTACATTTCCAAAAATAGATTGTAACATCTGCCATCAGTCAGTATAGCAGGAAATTAATCTTAAATAGATAAAATATGCAGGCTTATTTCTGTCATGTCGTGTAGCAGGTTTACGGAACGAAAGGTCGAAGTCGAAAATACCTAGTTTACACATGTCGACCCAACAACACTCAAAGTCGAAATTTCAGGGCAAAAAGTAAAAAAGAAAAAATGATGTTTCAGTTTTACATATGCAGAATTGCTGTGTAAACAATTGCCACAATTTACTATGTGTTGAATTTCGTTTCTTTTTCAGAAACGTTTAAGCCCATAATTGATTTGGTTGTCAATGTTTGGGTCTTTATTGTGATACGAGGTATAAAAATGATCTGAAGCTGCTTAGAAATTCATGAATATATTCAATTAGTTGACGTTTTGAAACTACGAACAAACATGTTTTAATAATTTTCGTTTAAGTTAAAAAACTATTGAACTGAAAATCGTCGAATATTTGATTTTTAAACTATAAATGTGAGTTTTTAATTTCATAAATTTTCAGACCTCGTTGCTGAAATAAATCATTAACCATCTGCTCTGAAAACAGGGGCAAGGACCATACTCAGAAATGAAAGACTTTTATGTATTATTTGTATATTAAAACTTTGGGGAGCCCTTGTCCTATGACCTTTGTATGCCAGAATGGTGATGAAAGGTACTTCCAAAACGGAATCATTCAAAATCCGGGTGATCGGTAATGCACGCAAGTCCGTCTAATTTCCAAACAACTTAGTCTTTTGAATTGCAACAAACATTTTCACACTGGATTGGCGCATTCTAACAATTAAAACTCGTCGCATTTTACCGCAATTACCCAAATATATGAAACAGATTAAGGGGCGACATGGTGTATAATTGCATTATAATTATATAATTGCATTTAATACAAATAAATGTGAAATACTTGAGAGAAATTCAAAGCAAGTCAAAATATATATTTTAACTTAATGAGCAAAATACAACTTTACCGGAATTAGTATTTATCACGGAAAAAAAAATATATAACCAAATACAGTTGTAAACAAACAGCTTCTTTCATTATGATGTATACGACACACATCAACGAATTGGTGAAGTAAGTTAACAATGATACCCAATTAATTACAGGGATCTACGACTAAGTTTTACAAAGAGACCATCGTATTGTATATTAACCCACAAAAAACATAAATTTAGGTTATAGGTATTTGGATAACGTAGCTCTAATTAATAATATGAATAATGCGATATTACCATGCAGTTTTCTTATTATATCATAATATTTCTACTACATTTAGCTATACATACATCTCGTTCAGTAAAAATAAATTTGCTCGCAAATGGTCTGGTGTCATATTGACTAGGTCGCATGCTGTGTTACTTTTATGACCGTGGTTTATGACCCTGTTGTGTATGGAGGCTATTCGTTGCCAAAAATCCAGCCTTGTAACCATGACAATTTATACTTCGGTTCAACTAAACAGATTTGTAAAAGTATAAACGTTTATCCGAGAGGTACATATTGTGCTCGTATTGTGCGTTTTGATTATCTCGATTTAACTAGTAACGTTTTTACTTCTAAAATGTAATTTGGTAACATGCAGCTAAGATAAAATGCAAATAATATTTATAATTTTTCAAACTCAAATTTACGAAATGTACAACGACATACACGACACGTTTTACGCCGTACATCACGACGTTCGAGAATGGAGCCGCATCAGATAACACTCTCAGGTTTACAACTGCATACTTGACTTTTACATTTCTACGCGATTAACATTTGTAGACGATTTTGCAACTTCGATATATGGCAGTATCACGGAAATAGGCGAAGATTTAAAAGCGGAGCAAAATTTCACGAGCGGAATATAAAGAGAGGTAACTCTTACACCATGATAAATCGGTAAGTACAGAAAGATTTCGTATTTACCTGAGTCTGAAAATAACACTTTGTAGATACAATAATTTTATATACATCAATTGTTAACCATTATACTTACCTTTGGACTCTTTTAATATATAAACATGGTAAAATGAAAACGAAAAAAAAATATGGTTGAAAAAATGTTATGTAGATCTTTGAAAGGGAAGTTGCTATGTACAGACATTTAAGATTCATAATTTTGGTTTTAATTTTACTAACGTTTTAAGTGAATATTAAGAAATGAAAGCTTTACATTAGAAACTGCATAGATTTATTTTCTTATCTAGTCATACCCTAGTATCAAGGTTATATTTTTGATATAGTAATTAAATGTTACTAAATATTACTGGGAAAGGCAGCAGCCAGAATTTGGCCTGTAAAAAATATTGTATAGATCTATCTGTAGCAAATCTTCCATCTGTTTTGACTTGAAAATTGGACAATAGTAAAGCAGCAACTTAACTGAACCTTAAATATCAATTTGACTTATTCCTTCTATAAATATATTTGTTTTGCATAAAAAATCTTGATTTATAGTCAAGCAGTAATTTTTACTGTCTGGAAAAACCCCCATTAAGAGTTAGATTAAGACACAGACAGTTGATGGTATGTAACTTTTGTGTATTTACTTAAAGAAATTAATCAATCTGCAGGTATGTATATGAACAAACACAGAGATTCAAAATAATATTGGAAGTCAGACACTTTTTTTTGCATTTAAAACATTAATATACTAGGTGAAAAGCAAAGGATTAATCTTTATTAAAGCAGGAGATATCGTATATCTTTATAGAACATCTACTGATTAAAGACATAATGAATACTTCAACTTGAACTTTATACTGAACAATATTGACTACTTAAGGCACCTTAATTTTGGATGTGTTCTTGAATTGTTATTAAAAAATTGAGTCCGGTACACCTCAGCTCTGCTTGTGAAAATTATGCATTGTTTTTCTGAAAACTGTGAATAAAAAATCGACTTTTTTATGAAAGTGGCATTAGCGCGAATTCACAACACCAGTAATGGTAGTGGCTAGATATTAAATTTTGAAAAAATCTCAATTGTGGTGAAGTGGGTTCTCATATTATGTGGCTTTGGTGGCTCGACTAAAAAAATATCAAAGTTAAAATCCTGGCCAGGGATATAAAAATCTAAATATAAATTTACGCCATGCTGCGCTTATATTGCTGGTTTTACAATGTAGGTGGGGTACGTTTCAAAAACTAATTTTTTATATATCTTCTGAAGTTGATTCAATACCTGCATACAATGGCACTCATGCAACTGAAACACATGATGCTTAGTAAATTATTGTGATACTGTTTAATTCTAATAATGCATTTACTTTGAATGTGTAGACCTACACGCTGCAACACAGGGATTACTTCCCTTATTCGTACATGGGAGATAACTGCGTGGAGATTTGCCAGTCGTTGTCGGAAAATACCGAACGTGAGCGGACAATTAAGTTTATTTACGATGATGAAGTGAGCGGGGAAATGGGCGGAGCTTATTTATCAACATTGCAAACGTGTAAACCTGGATTAAGCTGAGCCGAATTATGATGGTCGGACAATGTAAAGTTGCGAGCGTTAAAGTATAAAGGCGTTTTGTAGTTCATCAAAATGCATTTTGTTGAAATACGTATTTACAATGTTGCATCGGCAAATTCAGTCCAAGAATGTATCTCTGGAGTTTAAATACTAAGAAATTCAAATGAATTGTGTATTTTGTCGGAAAATAAATTGTTCAACTCAGATCAACAAGGATTGATTTTTGGCAACGAATAGCCTCCATATTATGTAACATAGTGTCGGTTACTTAGACTGCCCAGGACATGTTCTATCTAATCAGATTAATATTTGCATCACTTGACAGTAACCGTGTATCTTGAAGTGTTCACGGTTATAAAAATGACAAGAAGGAAAAAAATCATCGCAATTATCATTCTCATTTAGGCTATTAACCAAGATATATACGTTTGATATTTATATTACGACTATTTTTGCGGTTTTTTTTGTGTGTGTGTGTGTGTAAATGCCTTATTTATAATACTTCATAAGGGTTATTCAGTCGTATCTTCTCTGCTATCTCTGGCCCATGAATTGCCGAGTATTCCAAATGATGTGTGACGTGTTACTGCCTGGTATTTTTCAGAGGAGGTAATTAAAATGGCGTCGCTCATATGCCAGATCAGTCCCTCGATTTTACATTTTAAAACATGAATATCTTCGTTATGAACCCACATATTGAGATATACTTTCACAGATATCATTATCAGAGTGTGATCTTCAAATTTAGATCAAGTTTATCTCAGGATTGCGGTCTCCTTTAACTGCTAACATTTCCCAACATCCTTAGTTGAGCAACGTCGGGTATGATCATCCATTGCATGGTGACAGTCGGTCTCCTACAGATATTTGTAACTTTATATTTCTATTGTTCCTTCCCAAGGGAAGGCTCATCCACAGCTATTGTTTGAAGTGCTTATAAAGAAAGGATTTTTTTTAATAAGGTAAAGAGATGAGATAAGGTGTACGTTGCATTTTTTTTTCAAGTGTTTGATGTGTATACAAAATGAATGCTGTATTGTTCTTTTATTACCAACTCAGTGACTTTAAAGTATTCAATACATGTGGTTGTTTTTCTGTGAATTGAAAATGGCTCAAGCACAACTTAGAACAAACAACAACTTAAGAATAATGAGATGAATGAAGAGGGATTTGAAAAAATAACATGGCTACCGGGGACTAAAATAATAACATGTACTTTAGAAGCTGGTTTTTTGATGGTGTTAAAAAGAAAACGACATCAAATCAAAATGTGTTTGAAAAAAAAAGAACGAAAGAACCTTACATTCCGTCAACAATTTTTGAAAACCCGTGTTATTTAAAAGAGAGTATACAACAAGTTGGATATTTGACTTCCGGTGGGTGAAAGTATGGCGGTGATTTTCTTTGTCTTGTGAAAAAATCCGAAAATTGGACGTATAGTGTGTTTTGAACATTTATTTATTTACTAAACGGAATTAATGTGATAATTAAAGTGATAATTGGTTTAATAAGCTTATTTACAATGGCAAATGAGAGGGAATTAGGTGGAGGATTTGAAAAACAAGATCGGAAAAGATCCCGCCGTTCGTCCAGTGCCACGTCGTATCAAGGTATACCGCATCATGAAAAAGTGAGTTCAAACAATTCATTATCACAAGAACAATTCAATCTACTGAACACAGATGACAAAATGTCCTGTATGTTTCGTATGCTGAGTGATTTTGGAAAAGTGTCGTACAATGTTGACAATCTCACCAAAAACCTATACTATACATCGGCCGTATAGAATGTCAGCGAGGCCCGTCTTCGGTTGCTCGAGTACAAAAGTATAGATATGGAGACACGCCTTCTTCGCAGCAATCTCCTGTTTAATGGTCTCCCTGAATTAACTGTCGACGAAGACTGTCGAGCCCTGATTATAAATTTGCTCCAAAAACAACAAAAAGATGCCCCAAGAATATATCAAAATTATCAATGCTCGACGAATTGGCAGAAAGTTAACATCACGACCCTGTCAGTAAGCACGTCATAGATCCATTCTTGTTTCTTTCGCTAATGCCAGCTACGTTGATGAAATTATGTCAAAAGCCAGACTTCTAAAAGGAACCTCATATGGTATTTCGCGAGATTAACGAAGCCAGGCGTGAACTCTGGCCAGAATACAAACAAGCACGTGAGAAGTACGGCTACCGAAAAGTTCAAATTAAGTTCCCTGCCGCCCTGGTAATAAATGGTGACACGGCTAGGAACATGTTCCATGGCTGGCACTCGGTTCTGAGAGGCTCTCGCAACTCCGATGTTAAAGCCCGAGTCAATGAACTATTCCACAGAAATTTGGAAGAGTCACTGATGGAAACAGAAAATCGATCTTCGCAGTCTCCTCAGGTCATCGCAGAGGAGTCGGACTCTAGTGATCAGGAGTCAGACGACATCATGTCTCCCGGGGTCCTGGCCTCTTCACGTAGGCTCTGCTATCTGCTGGATGTTCATCCACCAATCCAGAAGTCCCTGAATGACCTCTCTGCTTCTCCATCCTTTCTGAGCAACCCTTCTCCAGCACACAAAAAGGGCAAGCTTGCTTCAGGCATAGGACTCCACTGCATAGGACCACGCAGGGATAGTGTCCTCTAGTCCCAGTTAAACGACAGTTTTAAAAGTTCTTGATAATGATAACTTATCTCATCCAGTTACACATAATACTCAAATCGCATCTAAAGTAAATTTTGATAATATAACTTCATCTACAGTCCTTGAGGGTGAACTTTGTCTACACAAGCCTTGCTCCTCATCAGCGACCCGATGTTCCCACTACAGCGACATGGTGTGTCCTGCAACACGGTTGGAATCTCCTGCTACTAGCGTCTCGGACACTGATAATGAAAAGTATAATAATGTTAGTAACTGAGAATTGGAACTCTCAATGTATGTGGTCTTAAAAATAGAGTAAACACCCCAGAATTTGTTAATCTCATAAAACAATTTTCAATTGTATGTATCTCAGAGACCACGATCGCAAAAATATAAAAGAAAGTCTGGTGGGATAGGTTTTTTCGTACACAATTCTTAGATTCGGATAATAACTCAAACTATTTTATTACCAACAGAATTTTATAATCGGATGCATGTATGTACCTCCTGAACAATCTCGTTTTTATAATGAAAATGAATATTTCATGTGTGAAACTGATATTGCTAACAAATGTAGTCAATATAAGAATCTGATGATTTGTGGTGATTCAAATGGATATACTTCCACATTGCAAAATTATGTAGAATTTGATACATTTTTGTCAAAACACTTTGATATTTCTGAACTCACTTTAGAAGATACAAACCCAATAAGTCAAATGCCAATGCTTAACATTCCAATAAACAGACAATCTATGTGTAATAAACTAAATAAATTAGGGCGCAAATTATTAGAAATCTGAAAATCTAACAATTTGTTGTTACTAAATGGCAGAATTGCTCCAGATTCTGATGGACATAATACTTTCCGGAATATATATGTTATTAACTATTGCCTAAGATCTTTATCGTGTTTAAAATATGTATACAGATTTGAAGTTATTGAACTAGGCCCAATTTATTCCGATGGCCACCGCTTACTAGCAACTGACCTCCAGATACCAATCACAGAATCAAACACGACGCCTAAACCTCAATCATTCACCTATGAAAATAAACAGAAACAGAAAATATGGTGTCCCCTAAAATCAGATGAGTTTTTAAATAATATTGATATTCATTGTAAACAAATAATTGAGGAGAATATATCAGATAAAAACAAGCCTACAACGAAACAATTTTTAAATGACACCGTTAATGATATCTCAAAGTTATTTCAAATATCAGCGTCAAACACGTTCACAAATGAAATGTTAGTACACACAAATAAACACTAAAAAAACACGCGTTGCACGAGGCAAGCAAGACCTATAAACGTACTATAAGGACCTTCTTAAAAAAACATAAACATAAGTGTGAAGAAAAATTAAAATGCCTGAATTCGAAAAACCTCAAGATTTCTGGAACATTCTAAACAAATTTAACACAAAAGCTAATAAAAATACGCCCTCAGTGGAAGAATTCTATGAATATTTTAAAATTTTAAACCAGCCCTTACATGATGAATATGACTTACCCACTGATGAATTTCTGCCACCATCTAACTTGTCCACCGACACACTGAATGCAGAAATAACCATATCTGAAAAATAAGAGTAGCAATGGAAAATCGCTATCTATTTACGATAATATCATTAACGAATATATTAAAAGTACAAAACATTTGATGATACCAACATACTGTTATCTTTTTAACAGAATTTTGGACTCCGGTATTATCCCAGATACTTGGCTTACCGGCATAATCAGACCAATTTATAAGAATAAAGGATCCAATTTAGATCCTAAGAACTATCGACCCATACTTTATAAGTTGTCTGGGTAAAATATTTACGCCAATATTATACGAAAGGATAAATACGTTTTTTTAATAATAATGATTTATTAAACCAAAACAAAGCCGGATTTAGGTCAAACTTCTCAACATGCGATCATATTTTTACATTACATTTCTTAATACAAAAGATGAAAATGGATAAAAGGAAATTATTCTGTTCATTTATCGATTTTTCCTCTGCATTTGATAATGTTTGGAGATCTGCGCTTTGGTCTAAATTATTCAATCATGGCATTCATGGTAAGGTACTTACAGTTATTAAAAATATGTATTCTGGTATGAAATCAGGTGTTCAGTCCAATGGCCATACCTCGTCTTTTTTCTCTAGTTCAAGTTCATTTATTACTCTCAGCACATATACATGTGATATGAGGTGATAAACATAATTATAACATAATTACTTTGACCAGGCTGTGATTGGTCGATTTAAAGTAATATAAACAGAATAACATCAATAGACAACTAAATACTGTAGCACAAAAAAGAAAGAAAAAACAAAAAACAATGAACACAAAATTATACAATGTTAATATTGAACTAAAAACTATCACATAAAAAGAACAAGACGCTTTTACGTAGCAATCTACATGTACATGCGATAACGAGGTCAGAGAGAGAGAGAGAGAGAGAGAGAGAGAGAGAGAGAATATAGTGATATACAATTATAATATGCCAGGTGGATTTTTTAATGTTACTAAAACAGTTTTAATGAATTTACTGAGTTTGATTAATTTACTAACATCATTCTCGCACATAACAGATTTAAAATGTAAAATATTATTGTTTTGAACTCTTACATGAGGGATAAGCAAATTTCTTTGACTACTAAAATATGGACAACTGAATATATAATGGAATTCATCTCCTATATCATTTATGTTACACAAATTACAGTTACGTTCATTTCTTTCAATATTTTGCCATCTTCCTTTTTCAACTGGTAGGTGGTTATTACATAATCTGAAATCAACAAGAGGTTTAACATACATTTCAGGTAAAACATTCAAATAGGTTTCATATTTAAATTCTGTTTTATAAAGTCTATAGTTAAAACACTTTTGGGATTCGTTAATTTGGCTACTCCAATTTTGAACAAACTGATTCTTAAGTGAAGTTTCAATCTTCTGGAGCAACATATTACAAGATCCATTAAAATATTGGTCGTGCCAAATATAGCTTAAACCACATTCATCAAATATTCTTTTTACCATTGTTAACCAGGGATATGGAATATTGTTTTCATTTGAGTGTTTCAAAGTAACTTTATAGAGAAGAGAAGATAGTTGATAATTACTATTAACAAGTTTATACCAAAACCCAATAACTCGTTTCTTTATTTGTATATTTAAAGGGTATCGCCCTAATTCTCCATATAACATTATATGTGGTGTACTTTTTTTAACATTCAAAATATACTTAAGACAATCTGTGTGAACCTTTTCAATCAAACTGATATCTCCAATATTCCATACTTCACAACCATACAATAAAACAGGTACTACAGTGCTATCAAAAAGCTTCAACTGGCAATCAACAGGTAAGTATAAATTTCTAATTTTAGTAAGTAAACTCATAAGGGCTTTTCTGGCTTGCTCACACGCGTGTTTTTTTGCAGCAGTAAACTTTCTATTCTTTGAAAAAATTATACCAAGATATTTGAATGTATCAACAATTTCAAAAGCTTTTTATATTAATATTTCGCTTTCGTTTTGGTTTATCTCCAAATACAAGTATTTTTGATTTATCAACATTAACTTCTAGTTTCCATAAGTCACAATAGTTAATGAATGTATGTAATAATGATGTTAGTTCTTGTTCACTTTTTGCAAATATCACCGTATCATCTGCATACAGCAGTACAACAAGTTTAAGGTATATAAAAAGATCTTCATCAGATATATCAATACTTGAAACATTATGAGTCAGCATATAATTTTCTAAATCATTCAAATAAAGAGAAAAAAGTATCGGTGAAAGATTTTCACCCTGCCTCAAGCCCTTACAACATGGAAAATATTCACTTCGTGTATTATTAATAAGAAGACATGATTTAATATCTTTATACATTTGTTTTATTACATTTAACAGTTTACCATTAATATTATACTTTACAACCTTTGACCATAAACCAGCTCGCCATACTGAATCAAATGCCTTTCTGAAATCAATAAAAGCACAAAATAGTTTTAACTTTTTAACTTTACAATATTCAGATAGTGTATAAAGAATAAAAATATTGTCAATGGTGCTGTGATTTTTACGAAATCCCGCCTGATTTTTGTTTAGAAGATCATTGTTTTCCAAATATTTAGTCAATCTATTGTTGATAACCGCAGTAAATAATTTACCAAGACAACTGAGCAAAGTGATAGGCCTATAGTTTTCTGGTTTACTTTCATCTCCTTTTTTATAAATAGGAATTATTGTACCTATCAGCCATGTTTCTGGCATAGATCCGCATGATAATACTTTATTAAAGAGCTTAACATACACCGGTAATAGCAGTTCATATGTTGATATGATATATTCATTAACAATTTTGTCTATTCCACTAGATTTACCATTTTTCAATTTTTGTATAGTATTTCTTATTTCTTCAGCAGTAAAATCATCATCTAAGGTGTTATCTATGTTAATGTCCGGAAACTCTGGGCTAGGTGGGTTATCGTCTAGATCGTCAGTATTGAGACTTTTAAAGAAATTGAAAAATTCATTTATATCTACTTTAGACTGTCGTGTTTTCTTATTTAAGCTATTTATATATTTCCAGTAATGTTTTTTTTTTTTTAAAACCTTTTAATTCTAGTGTAGTACTTATAGTCTTCTTATATTTTTTACTAGCATCTTTCATCTTACTCTTGTTTTCTTCGGTCTTACATGATCTAAATTGTTTCCTACATTTATGATAATTATAACGTGCATTTTTACAATTATAATCAAACCACTTTTTATTATTCATTTTAAAACGCTTTTTATTCACAGTATTATTAAAGGTGCCAAATGTTGATTTTGCGGCTTTATCAAAAATATTACTTAATAATGTAACAGTTTTATTGTGGTGTTAGGCAGGGGGAAAACTTGTCCCCTGTACTATTCTCCATTTATCTCAATGATTTACAAGATTATCTGTTAGGTTCTTCTGATGGCATCACCTTGAAAGTAAATGACAATGGACTGTTATTTACATTATGACGATAAATTAACTAAATATCGCACCCTTTCCTGTATGTTTCTTATTTGTGTTTCAGTCTATATAAACTATAAATTAATAATTTAGAGGATGTTTAATAGATTTGTGAAAACGTATGTATATTGGCTCCATGTAAATGTATGTATTTATATCAGGTTAAACACATTATATGTGAAAAGAGAACTTTCCCCATGATCTCTCTCTCTCTCTCTCT
>CM037789.1:56440674-56490674 GCA_021229015.1 Solen grandis | reverse complement strand
AGGTCAAGAAAACCTGGACAGGGATAAACAATCTACCTCGATGTTCTTTGTGTCCGAGGTTTGCTCTTTCTGGACAAAGAGAGAATAAGATGTTATTGTTTCAGAGATGTTAAGAAGAGACAGAAATTTATGATTAAGTTTAGGTAAGTAACTTAATGAAAATTGGAGATATCACGACACTAAGTTATTGTCACCTCCATTTATTAACTATTCTTTTCATTATAAAATTCTTAAGGGGACCATTTAACTTATTTACTTTTTATCATTTTTTCATGAAGATTCAAAAGGTCAATGTGAATACCATTCCATATTTCTTCCAACCATCAATTTATCATATAGTGATAAAAATTTGGTGATATTTACAATAACAAAAAGGTTCAAATATTTCAGAAAAGAAAGGCAAAAAAGATACACCATACAAAGTGAAATATGCTAAAGGTCAGCCTAGTAAGCAAGCAATTACTTCATACCTTTCTTTATTTGTATATTCCCAAATTATTTACCCCATATAAACTCATTTGATGCACTGGCAAACAGAGAATACCCAGATCAGGCAGTTCCTCTCTGAGCTGTCTGATCAGGGTTCCCTCTGTTTGATCATAGACAGTTTGAGGACTGAGAGTAAAACTAGGCTAAGTGCATATAAATGTTTAAGCACTTAGCCTAGTTTCCCTCTCACCCCTCAATACAATTTTGTAGTACAGTCTGCATGGCAAATATAATTCCATTTTTTTCATTTATCATTTAAAGTCAGAAACTTTATATTTACCTATTCATAAATTTGTACATGAATGTTCTTAATGTAAAGGGCTAAGACAGTAAAAATATTCAATGATATTTGGAATGTATTCTGGTGGCATAAAAATGATATACCCCTTCAAATTTTTTTTTAAAGGATCTCTACATAACAAATTTAGAGAACAGCGATAAATTTAAACTCACCGCATTTACTTCTCCTGACGTGTCAAGATCTTCAAAGTCATCTGACGTGGAGTCCGAGTCAGAATCGTAGTCAACAGACGAGACGTCTGACTCGGATTCTGATTCCTCTTGAGGTAAGGACTCCTGGTGTTCTATCAGCCAGTTGACAAGCGACTCTGTGCTAGGGACGTCACCTGATGAAGCCAGGCTTCCACCTGCAAGTAGAGAAAGGAGGTTGTTGTATTGTTGTATTGGAGTTTACCGTCGCTGCGATAGTATTTCAATCATATAGCGACGTCCAGCTAATTACAGGTGGAAGAAGACCCCGAGTACACAGAGGTACCCGGGTAGAACCACCGACCTACCGCAAGCCAGCAGGATGAAATATAGGCATAAAGTATAAAATATTTATCAACGATGACTATTTGTTGATTTATCAGTAATGTTACTTTATCAGTGCTTGTGATGTAACACACTGATAACTCTTTAAGTTTTTGCACTAAGAGGTGTACCAAAAATCATGAAGAATACATAAATGCTACAACATTGCATTTTAATCATTTTTTTTTTTTGTGTGTGTGTGGGGGAGGGGGGTTAAAACGCAATATTGTAGTGCTAGTGTATTCTTGATGAATTTTGATTAACTCTTTGGGTTGAAAATTAGAGAAAGAGTTATTTATCTGTGTGATTGACATTGTTCCCTATATGGGGCTTTCACAGTGTAATTTAACAGTTTTATATTTTCACCAGTGATTTGCAATGATGAGTTATCAGTGATTATATTTTATTATTAGTCAAGAATCATAAAATAACAATTCATCTGCATGCTTAAACATTAGTGCAACATCATCAGAAGGAATTTGTGCAATAATATATATCTATCTATGAATTATTACAATTCATATGTGTCATTTATTAGAGATTACAATTTATATCAATGATAACAATCTTACATTAGCGCTGATTTAATTTGCGATTGCTATTTAGAGTTATAAAATAAATGTGTATTTGATAGTTTTAAGTCTTATTTGGAATAGGCCTGTCCATTAGAAATACATGTTGTGACAAATCCTTGATGTGAAATTCATTACTTCATACGTAAAATGACATAACCCCGAAAATGAAACATGTGTAAGAAGGAAGATTTCTTGTACATACCAAGTGTCTTGACAGCAAACTCCACCTGTTTCCTTGGGAATCCCATCTCCATTATGCGTGTCACCTCTGGAAGGGCTGGTGTTGCTGATGGGCGGGGTTTCTTCACTTTGGGCTTGCCCAGCACAGTGGGTGCAACCACTGGTTGAGGGGGTGGAGCCTGGAACTGGGGTGCGGGCTCACTGTCAGAGTCTGACTCTTCACACTCCTCCTCGAAGTTGTCACGTGATGCAGTCAGGTACTGACACACGGACAGACAGGCAGCCTAGGGGAGTGACATGTGTCATAATGATAAACACTAAACAGGAGCACAACAGAGTTGGGAAATATAAACACAGCTGACATGTAAAAAATTATGTAAATCTAACACTTTATGGTGATCATATCTATCAAATTTATAAAGACTTTCTGGCTAAATATTAAACATGATAAAAGTATTGAACTATTATATATTGTGATTAAGTCTGGTAAAAATTGGACAAGAGAGTGGACTATTTAAGTGCATCCAGATGAATCCATACTATGTGTAAGTCTGTATAAAACTAGAACTGCCATTGTAATGGCGCAAATACCCCCCACATGTCGCTTTGTCACAGGAATAAAGTTTACAGTTCTTGTTTCAAGTTTCATCTTGATGCCTTTTATACTTTTTGAGTTACGGCAAGGACAAAAATTAAGTATAAAAATTTACAAAGGACAATAACTCTAAAATTATGTGACAGAGAGTTATGGTTCTTGGTCACTGCATGCCCCCTCAATGAGATCTATCCACATATGAAGTTTCATCTTGATGCCTTTTATACTTTTTGAGTTATGGCCCAGACAAAGAAACCGACAGACAGCCGGACGGACCGCCAGACAGACAAGCTGAATCCAGTATACCCCCCCTTACAACTTCGTTGTGCAGGGGGTATAAAGACAAAAATCCTCACTGTTTTCCATAAATCTTTTTTACATTATATTTATCTGTTGAGTTTTATTTAGATGAGATTATTTCCTATAGATACTTATAAGCATATATATGACACCTAGACCATTCCTACCTCCAGTTCCTCACGACTGAAGAGTGCCTTCAGTGGTGAGGGTTGTGTAGCAGCTTGCATGAGCTGCTGCAGGATCATGTTGGGAGAGTCCGTGTCAGTGGAGAGCTCATCATCGCTGGCTCCCACCACCTCGACCTCGGAATGTTGCAGCTCGACAAGGATGGGCTGGTTGAGAATTTTGCGCAGGATGTTCTGGTGATGCAGCAGGATGCGGGCGGCCCGAAGTAGACCGACCCGCACCTGCTGTCTCCGCAACTCTGGCATGTCCACACGAATCACTGGCAACAGATCATTCAGAGGGGTGAGAGCAAAACAAGGTTAAATGCTTATATATTTAAATGCACTTAGCCTAGTTTTGCTCTCACCCCTCAAATTTTTATCTTTGTATCAGGAGTCTTTTTAAACATTGCTTAAACATTGTTTAATCACTAACCTTATGTTGCAAAAAGAAGTTTCAAAGGGGTACTCAAAACTCGAAACTGCCTCACACAGTAACATGGTAAACAAACATGGCCAAAAAAGTTTTTATTCCTGGAACAGATATTTCTTAATTGCTAATTATATGTGGAGGAAAAAAACAACATTTTGTTTGCTGTTAGGAGGTATTAAACATATGTGTCCATGTGTTAGAAAACTACATGGATCTATTTAATGCAATCCTACACATGGAAGAGTTAAAGCTTTATATATAACACAATCTGTATATAAGACACCCCCATCCACTTAAATAGATCCAAGAGGTAACTATATAATATCTATAATAATAGGTTTTGCTTTTGTCTGATAGGAATTCACTATATATTAACATTGAGAACTGCAATTAAATTTACATACTATAACCCAAATATATGAAAAATAAGGGTACCTTCTGACTCCACAGTGGTGGTGCTGGTGGCAAGAGGTGCCTTGTCCGAGTCCCGGCCCTCCTTCTCGGCCCGGTAGTTGTGACAGGCCAGGCCCAGGATGAGGGCCCAGGTGTGGACCACCTCCTCCATCAAGGGCAGGGCCTCTACACTGAACTCCTGGTTCCCAACCTAGCATCATACACAACAATTGTAAACAATGGTGCATACAAACATGAAATATGGTCACATCTTTCTGAACCTTGTACAACATTAAAGCTATAAGGGATATAATCTAGGTGACTAGTATAAAATCAAATCTGACTGATAAGACTGAGAGCATTGTAGAATCATTAATTTTCATGGGGAACAAATTTTCATTGATTTCGAGGACATCTTTATCAATGAATATGAATTCCCAAGAAAACTGTTCACTGAAGATACCTCACGTTTCTCAAAACATAAGTCCATGAATATTTGTACCAACGAAATTAGACTTATTACAATTTCCACGAAATTTGATGCCAATGAAAATTAATGAATTTACAGTAACTTGGGTGTTTTATACTGTTCACTTCTTTAGCTCTAAAATGTAACAGAAAACCTGTAAAGTCTTATTAGACCATGGACATCATTCAGTCTCATCTTATCTAACATAGTATAAAACAGCTTTTTCTGCATAATAAATTTGATAAAAATTCAAAGATACTTTAGTCACTGAAATAGGAAGAAATTTCAACATACATAAAGTTTCATAAATACCTTTATTTTCTAATTTTAAAAGGAACCTTTGAAAGAGCATGTTAAAAAGTATAGTACAAATTTGAAGTAGATGTATACTCATACATGTTTAATATATATTAATATCAAGTTTTACCTAGACCTATACAAAAGCCAGCTAAGACACTGTGTAGCTAAAAACTCACAGGTACAAGAGCAGTTAATCTGCAGACGGCCACCGTCTCATCCATGAGCTGCACGTGAATCTTGCCACGTGGCGTGATCTTCGACACAATGCCCAGTCCCTGGTCCTCCACTTTGACCACGCCTCCAAGGCGTGGCCTACCATCTACTCCACCTATTAAGGCCAGCATGGCTAGGATGGCGCCCTCGTCTGGTGTGGAGCCTGGCTCATTCTGAACATGGATAAGCATTTATCAAATCTCTCATTGAGCCATTTCACTTATTCAAATCCTTAATACTCAATCGTATTCCCACATAGCAACCTGACTGTTTAAAATGCAATGGTTCCATTGTTATGGGATGGACTGACTGACAGACGAATGTCAAGTTATGTCTCTGTCAATATGTCTTTAGGAATGAAACATTTAGTTTCATTTTATTCAGAAACAAGAAAAATGAAATATGCCCCTAAGAATTTAACCAACACTTCATATAGACTCATTTTGACAAATTGGCAAACAGAGCAGACCCAGATCAGATAGCTCTTTTCTCTTACTATTTTGAATCCAGATCAGATAGCTCTTTTCTCTTACTATTTTTGAATAGAGAAAGGAGCCTCTCTGTTTGCTCATACAATACTGAAGCTAAGAATATACACAGTTTGCATGACAAAGAAAAATCTATTCTTTCATATACCATTTAAGTTCAGTAAATTAATATTCATCAAGTCATAAATTTGTTTTAATATTCATAAGGTAAAGGGCATATTTGCACTTAATCTTAAAGCTACATGAACAACCCCATTTGTTCCACCTCACACAAGTTCCTAGCATTTTAATTAGTTGAATCCCTGTATATTTCCATATAATTCTATGTAGGGTCTATGTAGTAAAAGCCAATGTAGGGTTGTTAAATACGTTAAAAAATGAAGAAACTTACAAATACATATATGACTAGGAAAAGTGGTCAATGAAGCATATCAATTGTTGGGTATGGTACTGACCTTACTAGGAAATATAGGAGGTCATTAACGTTCATAGAGGGGAGGCGACAGCCAAATATACGACCAGGAAAAGTGGTTGATGAAACAAACTGATCATTGGGTATGGTACTGATCCTAAAGGGAAATAAAGGGGTCAGTAATTTTTCATAGGTGGGATTTGGTTAGCACATTATTGACACCCTACATTTCCATGTACCCAAAAATTAATTATGATACAAACCTTGGGCCCATGCTGGTCCAGCAAGAGGTGTGGGAGGGGTGCCAGGTGTTTCACCACGTGCTGACTAATGCACGTGCCCCAAGTGTCCAAAGTATGCAGTCGCCGCAACAGGTCCACCAGCTCCTCTGCTACCGTGCTGGTGTACGACGCAGTCAGTGATACTGGCGCCCTCTGGCGGTGTCGCCGTGGGGAGTCAACTGTTATATACAGGAACATCCATATGAAAGTTACAAACATTACAGGGGTACAGGCATGCAGATATACAAAATTAAATGATCAACTATTTTTGTTGTAGCACTTCACATCAAAAGACAAGTTGAGATAAAACTGAAAAATTTTTAAAATTTCGGAAACAAGGCAAAATGCTGTGGTATACCAAACCAGCTATCTAGAGCTATCATTAAAGGCAATAAGTGTATTGACTTAACTTTTTGTAAAACAGGATGCAAGGATGACAATGTGATTAGAAGTAACATGATGAAACAATATCTGTGATTCCTATATACGATAGCCCCCATCTCACTTTTCTCCAGGTATAATAAAATGTACATAAAATAAAAACAAACCAGTGGCACCTACTGGATTAACTTACAACCTAAAACAAGCAAAACTTACTATTTGGTACAAGAGTAGGGTCAGCCGGGCAGGAAACCAGAATGCTTCCAAGCAGGGTTATCAGCCTGTCTACGATAGCTTGAACCCGGTTCTCATCTACAGTGTAGTCCCATGAGGGCAGGATGGTCCTTAGCAATTTCAGGGTCAGTATCTAGGACAAATATTGCATGTATTAAATATACATGAACACACAAAACCTTGTAAAATGACAACCATATCAGAAAATCTGGAACAAATGCAAAACTTTTTCTGCTAAAACATTACTTTCAGTTTACAGGTGGTTTTCTATGGTAAATTATGGAGAAATATGTCATAAATTAGTGGAAAAAAAATAAGCAAAGCACCACACCTCTTTGGCTACGTTGGCTTGCTGATAAGCCTTCTCCTCCTCTAGTATCTTGAGAAGTAGGTCAACCCATCGCTGGGAGCTGAGGGCCTGACAGATAGTTGGACCCGTGGCAATACTGCGCAGGAATCCCAGGCTGCACCAGCTGTGATGCTGCTCACACGCTATCTGCACTGACACAGCATTCGCATCTGGAGAAAATAAAAATAACCTGCTATAAAAATTGTTACAAATTACAATTCAAATTCTGCACTATGCATTCTATTAGGAAGCATACCACCTTGACACAGAAAAGGGGCTGTAATTCTTACAAAATCATTGACACAGTTATCTGCACTTGTCTCCTGATTGGTCCTTATTCCAAAAGTGAAGGCATTTTCAACAACGATAACCAAACTTCATGTAATGTGAATGTAGGACGGGATGGGACAGGCCAAGCATGACTCCTATGTAACCCCCACTTTACTGTGTAAAACAAGGGTATAATATATGTAACATCATTAAAATCATCTGTGTACAGCCTTGTTATACTGTTCAATATAATGTGATGCTCAGGTATAGAACCCGAAACAGTATTACTTAATATGTATGCACTGTATATGTTCATACCAACTTTTAACTGAAGGAAATCCATCCATCATTAAATTGTGATCATGGTCCATCAAGTTATCTTGGGAATTTCATAGTAAATGCAAGCCTTTATAGACTTTGAGCAAAAGAACCCATAACTCCCAAGTCAATGGATGCTTGTATCTGCACTGATGTCTTTTAAAACATTTGAAGGACCATGATTATATAATTTAATGACAGCTGGATTACCTTAACATACAATTAGTTTAAACATACCATACAATCTTTTGCAAAAAGTCAATTATCTAAATTTCTACCACAGCAAATATCATATACAATTAAAAAATAACTAGATCTATAACTGAAAGAGATAAATATTTTTACTACACTGCCTTGATTTAATATAACAATATATAAAGATATGGAGTTCTTCTTAAAACCATTTGCAAGGGGACAATTCAATATGTGTGATTCCTTTACCGCCCCAACTTCACTTTGTGAGGCAGGGGGATATCAATTGAATATAAATATAAAGATTTTGAGAAATCTTTTGATTTGAAGTTTCATATATTAGACATATTCAGTATGCCAAACCGTATGCAACCGGTCCCTTAAAGTCAGCTATGGAGTTGTCTTAGGACAACATGCTATGCTGTTCACATGCACCTTATGCTGTACATAGGTATACATGAACATCATGGTTTATGGCACTCGGACAGCTTCACAGCTGAGTGTAAGTGTACGGTTGCATACAGTTTGGCAAACTGAACACACACCAGGTCAATACCATTCTATTATACCTCCAAACACACACTGATCACTACTTACTGAGTCCATAGTTACATCCACAGTCCACGATGTTCCTCATCAATCCACACAGTGTACCCACTGCCTCCCTCTGACAACTCTCTGAGTGTATCCCCGCGGTGATGGACAGTGTCCGAAGCAAGGTCAAGGTTGCCCGTCTGATCAGACCAGTTGGATGCTTGTTCTCCTGTCTCTTTGTGTCTGCAACAGTCAGTGGTACAAATGTAACTGATGACACAGTCAACTGTGATAATCCAAGGACTCTCAGAAGAAAACGAAAAACTCTGAAAAATCATGAGGCTTGAAAAATCAAATTTTCTCCTCTCAAGCTTATCAATTCCTCTCGCCCTTTTCTCTAGTGCTCAACAATGCAACCCACACCAAGACTGGTAACAGAGCCTGAATTAGACAATGTATATCATAAAGTAATTCCTTTGATTTTTACAATTTCTTGGTATACTGATTATAGGACCAATTCATAAGAAATCAGTTGCCATCATCTCATAATAATTAAAATAGTGCCACAAATTTTATTCTTAATATCCCATTATCAATTGAAATAAAACACACTACATTTAATTTTGCCATTCTTACAGCCTTATTCTGTAATTTTGTATTTTCAGCTTCTTTGAAGCAAACTCTCCAATATTCTATATGTCTTTAACAAGCTGGGCACCAGTACCTTTACTTGGCATCAGTTCCTCATCCTCCTCTTCCTCGTTGTCGGGCATCTCTGGAGGCTCGGCCAGTTTAAGGTCATACTTGCCCTCCTTCCCCATCCGGTAGCTATTGGTGCTGCCTGAATCCCACTGGACCCGGATCCAGCCATCGTTACCCAGCTCTCCTATCACACGACCCATACTGGGAGGGGGACCATCCTACAGGAAGAGCATCCATTTTTTATCTATTTTTTCAAGAGATTTCTAATTATACTTATTATACATGAAATTTTGCAAACAAGAATTTTTTTCATACTATAGTCTTCACAGCAGTATCAGTCAGTAAAAATGTCACATAATGAATAAAATCCCTAGCACTCAGAACTTCAATGACCAATTAGTTTCTCCAGTTGTTAGGAAGAAATCTCACACTGGAGAACTTAAAAAAAAATACATAATTAACCCAAATTAAGTGCTAACTTATGTCTATCAGAATGAATTTAAAAATATTTTTCATTATCATTCACACCAATCAGTTTTATTATAATATGTATTATAAAGACAGTACCTGGTCTCCCCACTTCCAGTCCAGCCCGCGTACGACTCTGGTACCAATCTTCATGAGGGCAGCCAGCTCTGGACCAGAGATAGGAACTGGAGCTGTCTGTTTTTTGTGTTTCTGTTCCTCCAGCACGGCACAGATTGTGTTTGTATTGTCTTGAAGTACTCTGTCTGGGTCAGGCCCTATACCAAAAGTGTACATGGTTTTAATTAATTTGTTTCATGGAAATTCCTTACAAGTAAATCTAAAAATTTTGTATCTGATGACAATCTTTCAAATTTTGTCTTACTGTTGATTTTAATTCAAATTTTGTCCTACTGTTGATTTTAATTCAAATTTTGACCTACTGTTGATTTTAATACCATCTTGATACCTGGCTTTCTCAAAAATATTAATTGTATTTAAGTATGTTTTTTATTTAAGTTGTGAGAATTTGTGGCCAGACCCTTTTTTATTTATATATTCACAGTATATTGATATTGCACTGATGTGTACATTTGTATAGTAAATATTTTGACAATAAAATATTAACACTAAATTATTTGATAAGAATTCTGAGCCTGAAAATGATCAGTCTAATGTTCCTAAAAGTTTGAAGAAGGTTCATATTATGTACCTTAAGGCCTGGGGCATGATTATTTACATATCTACAGCCCAAGGCTGACCTGTTACCTCCCTGGTTTATTAAGTACACTGTACCTGTAAGCCCAAGGCTGACCTGTTACCTCCCTGGTTTATTAAGTACACTGTACCTGTAAGCCCAAGGCTGACCTGTTACCTCCCTGGTTTATTAAGTACACTGTACCTGTAAGCCCAAGGCTGACCTGTTACCTCCCTGGTTTATTAAGTACATTGTACCTGTAAGCCCAAGGCTGACCTGTTACCTCCCTGGTTTATTAAGTACATTGTACCTGTAAGCCCAAGGCTGACCTGTTACCTCCCTGGTTTATTAAGTACATTGTACCTGTAAGCCCAAGGCAGATCTGGTACCTTCCTGATTTATGAAGTAAATTGTACCTCTAAGCCCGATGTTGATCAGATACCTACCTATCAACCTGTAAATTATTTTCTACCTACCTACAAGCCTCAGGATGGTCTGAGTCAGAGCCAGGACCCCAGAGTTCAGCAGCAGACTGAGACTGTGGCCCTGGTGTTCTGACACCAGCAGGCCAAGGTGGGCCACAATAAACCGTGACTGGGGCAGCACACCAAGGTTCAACTTGTCCTGCAAAGAAAGCAACTCATGTGCTTATGTTAGGGATCATATCTTCATGTAAATTAACCCTTTCCCTCATATAGACTCATTTTGACACCCTCAATAGGTACCACATAAAGCCTGATCTGCAGAAAGCCACACTTAAACCTTACCAAATTTAATTATAAAATCCTCATTTCAAGACCACTGAGGAGCAGCGAACAGCATAAAACCTGATCAGCCTGCAAGTTACTCGCAGGCTGATCTGGTTTTATGCTGTTTGCATAGGTCTTTTCATGTTGTCCTCTATGAGGGAAAGGGTTAAGGCAAATAGTCATCCAAAATTATTCTCAGACATGGAAAATGTTTCATCTATAATATACTGATAACCTTTTGAATTAAGGAACAAGAGCTCTGTAAGGTTGCACATTCTATGTCCAACGCTGAAGTTATTGACACAATGTGTACTAGATGATGGAAAGCTTTTTTCTTTTACAAAAGATTTTCAGTAAAAATTTGAGACACAGTCACTAGAATAACAAAGCCAAGGCCTTTTATTCTGCAGTGCTGGTTGTAGCCACCAAGTTCACCATATCTTTACATTACCATTAACGTCTGTAATTTTCTGAAAGAATACATCTCTAACCATAAAATTAAGAAAGTTCATAGTTTATTGAACAAAGACTTAATATTGTAAACAAATTTCAATCACAAGGGAACATACCTTAGAGTTGTCCTGACAGTTGTAGCTAGGCATGGATGGATTAATGCCCTTGGACTTGAACGTGAAGTCCGCCTGCAGGACGTATTTTCGCAGCTCTTGGATGGACCAGCGGTACAACTCGGAGAAGGTCATCTGTAGCAGGATACGGTCACACGGTGGGATCAAACCCACGTCTGACAGGCACTGAGGAACTGGCTTACTGTAGAACACACATATAACAGAAGATTGGTGTTCATGATCTCATTTGCTCAGGGCAATTAGTTACCTTTCCATTCCATTATTAGCAACACATGTTTCATCAATGAACATTTCTTAAAAGTTTTCTTTCCTTCTAAAATGTTTAAGGGATAATTATCCATAAAATATAGAACTAGTTGTATAACAAATGGGTAAAGATAAACTTCAATCTGTGTCCTTGTGTATGAAGGCAAGTCATGAACAGAAAATGAAACTTTTAAAAAAGGTAAAGGGTAGGCTTAACTTTTCAAAGGTACTTTCCCATGAAATAAATGAAGGACTCACCAGACCCTGTGACCCATGGTAAGGAGTCCCTGCCAGCCAGACAGCAAGTTGTACTGTACGGAGGGGATCAGGTGATCCTTGTGAACCAGCGCTAGGATGGTCTGGATACCCTTCAGTCGCAGCTCTGCCCGTCGTACCTGTACATCAGCAGGGTGGGGAGACAGGGGTTAATTTAATTCAATACACTTATGATAAAACCCATGCCAAGCTGTGATACAAGTCATTCTGCACATTTATTTTTCATTTAAAACTTTAATTCAAAAATGAGTCAGCCTTGTACGCTTCATGGAATTAACATGATGCCAAACCGCCTAAAAATGAACATGCATATTGGTTTAACTAGTGACTAGCTGTACAAACCTCTGACAAACAACTGCAGCTGTACAAACCTTCAGCAAACAAATGCAGATGTACAAACCTCCAACAAACAAATGCACTTGAAGCTTGCTTTTAACAACCTTTGTTTAACAACCTCTGACAAACATTTGGGGCGGGGATATACCTGTTTTAGCATCATGTTAATTGCCAATTTGACCAGCACATTCAAGACTGCTTGAATGTATTGGAAATGAATTTCAACCCTTAACCATACATGTAAATTTTTTACTTTTCTTATGAAGGTCTAGCATGGCATAAATACCTTGAAACAACTCAAAACAGCTTAAAAAACCTCAGCAGTTGAACACAGAATCTGCAAAATCCATCAGCTTGTTTGTTTGAGTTAAACTTCGGCCAACAGTATTTCAGTCATTTGGAGACTATGTCTGCTTAAGTAAAAAGTCCATCAGTTTGTTTAATCACTGGATAAAACGTCCAGTCAACAATATTTAAGTAATGGAGTAATTGGAACTATGTCTACTTGAGATAATCCATCAGTAAGTTTATCAAAGTTTGTAAAATAAATAAATTGTACCTGATGGTGTAGTGAGCGTCGTAACTTTTCTATGTCTATGGGACTCTCATGCATCACAAATTCCACGATCTTATTCATGAGGGGCATCTCGGCCTTGGAACCGGTCAGTCGCTGCCGCAGCCAGCTGAACTTCTGGCTACTTGTCACCATGCTGACCAGCGGGTCCCAGGAATCCTTCTAAGGGTTAGAGGCATGACTTCAGCATGGTTTATAGACATATCAACAATAAAAAGAATTTCCATACAAACACTAAACTAAATCTATTATCACTTTCATCCATATAAAGGGTACCCATACAAAACACTTGACTAAATCTATTATCACTTTCATCCATATAAAGGGTTCCCATACAAAACACTAGACTAAATCTATTGTCATATCAACAATAAAAAGAATTTCCATACAAAACACTAGACTAAATCTATTATCACTTTCATCCATATAAAGGGTACCCATACAAAACACTAGACTAAATCTATTATCACTTTCATCCATAGAAAGGGTACCCATACAAAACACTTGACTAAATCTATTATCACTTTCATCATATAAAGGGTACCCATACAAAACACTTAACTAAATCTATTATCACTTTCATCCATATAAAGGGTACCCATACAAAACACTTAGACTAAATCTATTATCACTTTCATCCATATAAAGGGTACCCATACAAAACACTTGACTAAATCTATTATCACTTTCATCCATATAAAGGGTACCCATACAAAACACTAGACTAAATCTATTATCACTTTCATCCATATAAAGGGTACCCATACAAAACACTAGACTAAATCTATTATCACTTTCATCCATTTAAAGGCCATGGAGATATTCTAAAATTTTAATGGTACTTTCCATTAATCAGCAGGTTTACAATCTTGACATTTTTGAAACATTCTGATCTGACTAAGGTTACACTCATTCTTGAAGTTAAAAGATGCTAATAATTAGAATTTACATTGCTCTCTCAGAGATGATTAAATGAGAAAAAAGATAACTTGAGCAAATTAATAAAGGGGAAAAATACAAATGGTATTTGCATTACCTTTCTCTTGGTTTTGGGGTGCCTCCTCTTTCCCTGGATGCCTGCAGCTGGATGGGGTGAGGTTGACCCCTGACCTCCAAATGCTGCCCCTCCTTCTGTCTCTATGACCTCATCACCCTGGCCACCGTCATCCTCAGGGACTTCAGGACGGGGTTCATTCTTTCCAAACACTTTCACAACAAATTCCTCTTCTTCCTTCTGCTCCTCTGCTGTGTCTCCCTCTGTTGATATGTCAACACCAGCACTGTCCTCTGAGTGGCCAGATTCCCCACTCTCTTCATTCCCCTTGTCCTCTGTGGTCTCAGCATCAGTTTTGTCCAATTCTTCATTCACATTTAGTAGCACCGTCACTGGGCAGTCAGAAACTAGAGGGAAAAGGAGAACTCTATATACTTTGTTAAAAAATCTCAAATAATAAAGGTAGTGAAATTACAACATTTTTGATATAGATGTATAGATATATTAGACGTCTCCTTCAATCTGAATCTATTAATAACTTTTTATAGAAATCACAAAATGAAGTATAAGGAATCAAAAATTAAAAACATAAAGGAGAGATAAAGAGGAAAAGAGAAATTCAAGGTGCTGATGGAGCATTGCAAAGAAACATCTTTTTCATTACAAATATAAGCAAATTTCATTGCGGGCTATTATATTCTTACACTTCTGTTTTCTGTTCTCCTCAATCACTTTCATGATGGCTGACTTCCAGCGAGACCTGCTTCGGAGGAGTTTGGATCGACTCATGGCATTCACTTCATTGCCAATGGCTGGTCGTAGCTCGTTAAACAGAAAGTGACATCTCTCAATGACTGGGGCACACACTTCTTTATAGGACCTGCTCTGGTCTTGGTGAGCCTGGAACAATCAACAATCACAGCTGATGTAGGTAGTACATAGAACAACAGAATTTACGACACAAGCACCTTGCAACCATAATAAAATCTTACTTCAATTACATCAACTTATATTACACAATGGTTTGGACCAGTACTTTTCACTTAGGAAGGCTGTCCTTTTGGGGTTTGAACCCATAATGTTCAGATCCACTTTCAAAATTAACTACCACTAAACGATATCTCCCTCAGCAATCTACAAATAATAAGTCAATGTCCCATCAGTGTAACCATATGTTGAAAAGTAGCAAATGCTAAACAAAAATATCAGTCAAGTTGGCTAATCTTGTTTCATATTACTTATTAATATCTGATACATTTTTAGGTTCTAAAAACAGGGGTAAATTATTAACTTTTGATTCATTTAAAATTCCATTTAGATTCTGAATGAATCTGATTATTACACACAAATGGTATTTAAATATATCTTAAGAGTGAACAATTTAGCTGCATCTGTTCACTAAACTGTCCTATAAAATGAAGGCCAGCTGCCCCAGTACTGCTTACCTTGATGAGTGACCTCTTGACCTGCCCTATGACCCTAAGCAGCTCCACTATGGACCTTGGCAAGGTGACCTTGGCAGCATCGCCCTGCCCGTGCTCCACCAGCCCGAGCACCACATGCCCTAAATCATGGTGCTTGATCAGTACAGCCAGCAGCAGTCTGGAACAGATGAGCAGACAAGTCCAAGAATATGGTAAAGCGTCTGTTTGTTATAGTGCCACCCCCATTGAAAGGGTCAGCCAGTTTTGACTTATGAGACACCTCTTTGCTTTCACAAGTACCTCCCCGGTTTCCTCCTATATGCCAGGCACCAGGCAGGAAGACAACCATGATTTTACTTTTGCTGCTCACCAACCGGCCATATCAGAACGTTCCTTGCTGGGGATCGAACCTTCGCCCTCCTGCTCCATAAGTGGATGCCTTAATCACTAGGCTACGGGATTGGTATATGATGTAGCGTATACATATTTTGTAACTTCGTTTAAATTACCCGTTTCCTTAAACAAGAATTGTACTTTCGAAACATGTCACCTGCTGAAAAAGGTGCACTGAAAAGTGTGACAAAGTGTTACAGACAGACAATGATAGTGATCCCTGTCACCTCTGCTGAACATTAAATAGTGTATGAAACAATGGATTTTTCTTTGTTGTGCAAACGGTATAGAAAATGAGCCACAACATTGTATGAGCAAACAGAAGAGACCCTCCCAGGAGCTGTCTGATCTGGGTCTGCTCTGTTTGCCAATATGTAACAAGAGTGTTCGATGAATCAAATGTAGTACCTGCTGAAGCCTGACAGAAAAAGTAAGACAGTCAGACAGACAGACGGAAAGACAGTTGACAGAAAAAAGATGTGTCACTTCTCCTACAGCAGGTGACACAAAAAAATATGAGGTAAAGGGTTTAATAACTTCAGCCAATAAAAATGCACCATACAGAATGCCCTCACCTGCCGACTTCCTCCACTGGATGTTCCACGGCGAAGTCCACTGGTAGAGAGAAGTGGTGTTGTCTGGAGTATCTCTCCGCCATTGTCAGGAACGTCTTTACCACACTGTCCTGACATTTTCCCTCCGCCAGGGCATGCAGGAATGGCCGAGATACGTCTGAGATGGATGCCTGTCGGTCAAACAATGCCTCCTTGTCTTCATGGGCAGAGGATAACAGTTCCGAGGTGGATGTGGCTATGGCTCCTGAAATTTACCAGATTTCAAATGTCTATAAACTAGCAATAGCCTCACTTTTAGATTAAGAAAATGTTTTGTAAGAGCTTGTATTTATAATATAAATTTGATATTACTATAAATCACTGAATGTTGCAACAGACTGACATCATTTTGCACACACACACAAAAAAAGCAAAACGAATAAAAACATATATGGCTACATGTCAAAGAAAATGGATACATGTGCATTTGTTTATGTTTATTCCTCAATAATTACCTGCTAAATATATAACTTACTAAATCTACCATGAACAACAGAATAGAATTTCACATACAAAAAGGTATTGTTTTATTATAACAATAGTACCTTCCCCAGCCACCCTAAAAAAAATAAAATAAAAAAATCCCCATCTCATAAACCACAAATCAATTAACAGTAAGTTGTAGCCATGACAACCTTTCCATGTCCTTACCTGGGGTAGTGGCACTAGAGGAGGGGGTCCTACTCTCTCCTTTCTCCTCCTCAAATGGATTACGAGGTTGCAGCAGCTGCAGACCACCACGAAAGAAGTCAGCCTGGAGCCAGTCTTTACACTCTACCTCCTCCTGGGACAGGGGGATACCACAGGCCTGCCTGGACGTGTGTAAACCTAGAAGTAGGCCCAGTGTCCGCTCTGTGTCCATCAGCGGGGAGGAGGCAGTGCTGGTATCCATCAGCTGGACTATGTCCTTCTCTGGCTGTAAGTTTGGAATAACATACCATATAAATATCCTTCATTTGTTTGCAGTATGGACAGAGACATACAATGTATGTAACAAGTACTTCTGTCAATGTGAGGGGAAAGAGTTCTGTCCAGGTTCACACACAAGTTGGTGATGGGATGCATATTTCTTTGCATACAGCAATTACATGGTTGAAATCATTTCTTGCAAATCTTGAATTTTTCAAATGTTTATATCATTTCAGGGTTTTCATTCCTTCCTTTGTCTAGGGCTTCTTTCCTCTGAAAATTTCCTTAATTCAAACAGTTTTCCCAAAATTTGCTAATTACCCCAGGATTTTCTGTCCCAATATTTAAGGCACAGGTGTTTTTACACCCCAAAATATGGTTTTTAGACCCATTCCTATCACCATGAGAAAGACCTGCAATTATTAGCAGAATATAACCTTTGATTTAAACAAAAATATATATTCAAATCAATATAGTAGTTAATCATGAGTTCCATTGATTTGTTCATAAAGTTATGTTGCCATTGCAGATGAAATATCTAGCAACCCTAAAATGAGCCAAAATCCTATCTGATATATAAGGATCACTACTAAGAAAAACATCAAAACACTTTCTCTATACTGAGGGACAATAACTGTAACAATTAACTAAACTTAGCATTTTTCCTTGTTCTATGACATCAGGGATAAACATCATGACACAACACCTTAGATTAACAAGGGTCAGGACTGCCACAAAATACGCCCATCACAGTATGGGGTCTCTCAGAAATAGCTCAGAGAAACAAGCTATTGTCTCCTAAATCCCATTAGTTAATGAATGTTACTTATTAAAACAATCATGTTGAAACATTTCCATTAATTTGAAGGAAAATGTCTCTTTTGACTTATTCAAGTGTTCAAGGGCCATAACTTCTAAGTCATTCACGCGATAATGCTGGATATTGAACTCATCCGCGATATTATGGCCATGCACATGTGTGAAAACTTTGAAAAGAAATGGGCAAACTGTATTGAAATTAGAGCCTGGACAACCACAATTTCAAGTATTTTGTGTACGTCAAGGGCCATAACTTCTAAGTCATTCACAAGATAATGCTGGATATCGAACTCATCCGCGATATTATGGCCATGCACATGTGTGAAAAGTTTGAAAAGGATTGGACTAACGGTATTGGAGTTAGAGCTTGGACAATCACAATTTCAAGTATTTTGTGTACGTCAAGGGCAATAACTTTTAAGTCATTCACGCGATAATGCTGGATATCGAACTCATCCGAGATATTATGGCCATGCACATGTGTGAAAGTTTGGAAAGGATTGGGCAAATGGTATTGAAGTTAGAGCCCGGACAACAAATGTTGCACGCCCGCCCGCCGTGAGTGTTCACATAATACGCCCCATCTTAAGATGGGCGTATAAAAATTCAAAACTGTTTAAAAATTCAGAACTGTTCAAGTGCACATGAACCTTGCTTCAAACAGTTTTCTTAATTTGATAACCTTGGATAAACATTTGTGGCAGGGATACACTGAGGTTTGCATAATGTCAATTAAAAGGCGAATATGTAATGGTCTATAAGTAATCAATATTGGTAAGAGATATTCTTTCTTCATTTTAGCAGAAACAATTTTTTTCCCCACTCACCTCCACATAGTTGCCCACAAAGAAAGCTTGCATCATCTCTCGGGCCTCTGGAGAGTGATGGGCATTCTCGAAAATGGATGTCGCGTCTTGGCCTGCATATTCCATGAGAATCTCTCGGCCACACGGGGCTTGAGACTTGAAGTCATGCACATCGTAAACTTTGCCGTGGATGACAATCCAGAGTCCTCCGTCCTTGTTGTGGTTCTCCAGGTCTGCCTTCCGGATAATCTGGACGTCCTCTTGGCTCTTCTGGCTGTACTTGTCCATGGAGTGACCTGGGGGTGAGGCAAAACACATGAGGTCAAATACTGTATTGGGGTGAGGCAAAACACATGAGGTCAAATACTGTATTGGAGTGGGGCAAAACACATGAGGTCAAATACTGTATGGGGGTGAGGCAAAACACATGAGGTCAAATACTGTATGGGGGTGGGGCAAAACAAATGAGGTCAAATACTGTATTGTGGTGAGGCAAAACAAATGAGGTCAAATACTGTATGGGGGTTGGGCAAAACACATGGAGCTAAATAATGTATGTTTAACAAGTTTATAAACAGATACTTTACACTGTAAACCCTTAAATTCCCTTTAACACCATGTTTGCCCATTAAGCCAAATCGACAGACTTGTTTCCCAGCCTGAATCAGTTTTACAGAGTTTTCCTCTTATATTTAAGACACTGATCAGTAGCAAACAGGATGAAGCCTGATAACCCTGCAAGTTCCACAAGGACTTAACTGTTTGTTAGGTCTTTTTTTCATAGCTCCTTTAAGAAACAAAGGTTATAAAATAATATTCTGAAGCAATTCCTATCATAGCCTATAACATCACCCTCAATGTCCTTAAACTATTTTGCACATAAAATAATATACAGGATTTTAATTCAGTCTATGACCCATTTAAGTTGATAATGAAATACAACAACTATTTCTATTTTAGTCCATAAGTCACAAAAGATCAATACTATGTCTTACATTAACCCTTTCTCTCATAGAGGACAACATGAAAAGACCTATGCGAACAGCATAAAACCAGATCAGCCTGTGAGTAACTCGCAGGCTGATCAGGTTTTATGCTGTTCGCTGCTCCTCAGTGGTCTGGAAATGAGGATTTTGTAATTAAATTTGGTAAGGTTTAACTGTGGTTTTCTGCAGATCAGGCTTTATGTGGTACCTATTGAGTGCGTCAAAATGAGTCTATATGAGGGAAAGGGTTAATGAAACAAGAGATGTAAAGAGATTTTTTGTCATCTTCCATATAGCTAAAAATTACTATCGAAAACAGCCTTTAGTGACACAAAAGAGCTATTCAAAGATTCACTGAATTAAGCTCTTAATACCAAGATGTCTAAAAGGGAAGGAACAAGAGACAAGGTAACAGAGAAGTGTGAAAATATATTAACAAAGTGCAGGTAAGTAAGCACTCACTCCAGACGCCAGGCCAGGAGAGGTCTTCTTTGTCCTCGCGGGCGAGGCCCGGAGCCAGGCGGTTGTACGTATCCAGTATGTCTAGTATCCCTTCCAGGAGGGGCACCGCGCCCGATGTCTGGACCATGGCGGGACCTCGCAGTTGTAGCAATACCATGCATGTCAGCATCTCAGGTAGTAACACACCTAAATAGCAAGAAATATGATCTATTATGCAGACTTACTTTGACAAAAGATGTACATTTAATCATTTGATGATAAATCAACTAGTATTAGAACAGAAGATATTACAATGCTTTGACCCAAAAATATGAAGAGATTTTGAACTTTTTTATAAAATGGGAGGGAAAGGATATATGATAGAACAAAGTAGACAACACAGGTGATTTCCTATATAGCTCCTCTTTACTTTATGTGAAGTGCTAGTTATAAATGAGAGTGTCACTCTTAAGTTGCTGAAGATTGTTACAGATGTTCACTTCACAGGTGTATTCTGCAAAGCAAGCTATTAAAGGAGCACTCAAAAGAGATATTTACAAAAGCAGGTAAATTTCAATGTTTTCTTTCCAAGAGATATAATTAGAGCTATCTATATTGGACTTAATCTCACCACATACACACCTATGTGAAGTCACTGAAGTTGGAGCCTGATTAAAAGATTTGCATGCTTAGACCACTGTAGCTTAGGCCAAAAACCAAATTATTTATCTATGTGTAAAGGCAAGAAAGAAAGAAGTGTTTGTGACTTTAACCTTGATCAAAAGATTTTGGATCAGACTAATGACTCACATTGGAATTAGGAACCCAAATGTATATTAAAAAAAAGTTACATTTATTGATAAATTGACTGGATTGTTGTAATATGTAATACTCTAACAGTCAGGCAGTATTTAAAATTTAGTTTACCTGTGACGTCAGTGGAGATGATCTTTGAGACGAGGGAAAAGTGTTTACAGCTGATACTGGCCAGGCTGGCGCCCAGCGGTAGGATGTCGTTCACGTGGTTACACAGTAAGGACACATACTTCTTCAGCAGGGAGCCAGCACCCTGCACCTCTGAATCTGAGGATACAAAGACAGATTTAAAATACTCAATATATTAAATTTCTATTTCTTTGATGATTACATGTAACTCTTTTGTGATAAAATGGTGAACAAAAATCCAAGAAAATCAACATTAAAACAAATTAATGAAATGAAATCTTATCTTACACCAGAAAGGTTACAAACCAAAATTTTCGTTATCAAAAAAATGTGACAGGAAAAAAATTACATGCATGATTAAAATCTTTAAGTATGAAGGTTTTTTAGACAAGAAAATGCAAATTATTCAATAAGAGGATAACTAGAGCCACAAGACACATACCCAGATCTGCAGTGGTTGCCTGGAGACAGCCATGTTTGGGGAACATGCGGGCCATGAGCAGCCTCTGGAACTGGAGCAGGAGATCCAGGGAGGGGGACGAGTCCTTCATCACCGTCTCCTCCATCTTGAGCACTCCGTCACGCGACAACTCATGCAGCAGCGACTGGGAATGTGATGAAGAGTTTCTGGAACACACAAATAGAAATGCTGCTGATATCTGTGACTATACACACAGTAACGCACACTGAAATTCAGTGTCCCTGTTCAATTTTTTGAAATTATTCTGTTTTTTTGGGCTTCCAAGTACTGTAGCTGAAATGAAGCAAAATATAATACAAAAGAGGGGCACTTCTTAAAAATTTGATTTAAATAAAATTCATATGCAAAAAAACAACATTCTATAATTTATCAATTGCTTTACCACTATGTACATTTAGTGAATGTCTGGATCCCAAAATGAACAAAAGAATAATTTGAAGAAAAAAAAAAGAGTCAATTTAAGATGCACAAGTACAGAAGATCTTTAGTATTTCATGGACCTATGTTACACACATAAAAGGACTTAAAAGCTTATCATTTTATTCTGACAACAGTAATTTTAAATAATATTAACACATACATTAATTTATTTGGATGAAGGCCCACTAAGTATTGTTCAGCTTCATTATTACACTGTAATGAAAATTTACAAAGGGCAAAAACTCCAAAATTATGCAACAGAAAATTATGGTTCTTAGTCACTGCATGCCCCCTCAATGAGATCTATCCACATATGAAGTTTCATCTTGATATCTTTTATACTTTTTGAGTTACGGCCCGGACAAAAATTAAGTATGAAAATTTACAAAGGGCAAAACTCAAAATAGCAACAGAATTATGGTTCTTGTCACTGCATGCCCCCTCAATGAGATCTATCCACTTATGAAGTTTCATCTTGATGCCTTTTATACTTTTTGAGTTATTGCCTGGACAAAAATTAAGTATGAAAATTTACAAAGGGCAATAACTCAAAAATTATACAACAGAGAGTTATGGTTCTTGGTCACTGCACTCCCCCTCAATGAGATCTATCTACATACGAAGTTTCATCTTGATGCCTTTTATACTTTTTGAGTTACAGCCCGGACAAGAATTGAGTATGAAAATTTACAAAGGGCAATAACTCCAAAATTACGCGACAGAGAGTTATGGTTCTTGGTCACTGCACTCCCCCTCAATGAGATATATTCACATATGAAGTTTCATCTTGATGCCTTTTATACTTTTTGAGTTATGGCCTGAACAAAAAAAACGACAGACGGACGGACTGCCTGACGGCCAGACAGACAAGCTGAATCAAGTATACCCCCCTTACAACTTTGTTGTGCGGGGGGTATAAATATATCTTAGACATGTAGGACTGTGAATTGCCCACCTGAGCAGCTGCTGTATAAGTTGCAGCAGTGGAATGGTGGCACCTCCGTCCTCCTCTTCCTCATCCTCGCCCGGTGGCTCCTTCTTGGTGGCCTCCATCGTCGCTCCGACACACTCCGTCTTCTTCTCCTCTTCCTTTTCATCGCTCTCCTGTAGCATACATCCATTATATACTGTCACATATACAGTTGAGACTTGTTATGTCAACATCACAAGTCTCGACATTTAGAACATCTCGACGTCCCAACTTTTTTCTCTATTAAAATATATATTAAATCCGTTCTTATCTTGACATCTTGTATTTCAACATTTTTTTTATATAATGTATATCTTTGGTCCCAATGGGTTAATTCTCACCTAAAACTAGATGTTTATCTCGAACATGTCACCACACTCACGAAGGTGAATTAAATTATTAAAAAGTATTTTCAAGACACTACTAATCTAGCATCGACGCAGTCTGGTAGTATTAAAAGAGGGTAAACTGAAAGAAACTTGCATTTCGCACAGGTATTTGACATCAACTTCAGCAAAACTCAGTTTAGGCAATAACATATAATGTAAGATAAGTCTTTTTATTTGGTATATACGGCCTAAACAAACAAAATGTGTCAAATACATAGGCATTTTGTGAATAACTCTTTATATTCAGGTACATGTAAATTTATATGTTGACGTATTTATACCCCAACATAAAAAGGGTGATTTTGTCGATGTTGAGATAACCAGTCTCATCTGCTTAATGAGGCAATAATAATGTAGTTTATATCACATTTATACAATACATGAATTACAATAAGAGTTCTTAAGATTTCTCAAGGCAGAAATGAATTGGCCAAACTATGTGTATAGAGCTATGTTCATAATACAAATGAATGATACTGATTACCACCCCAGACCACATGACCAAGTGTGCCCCCACCCACCTTCTTGTCCTCAAAAGCCTGCGTCTCCTTCTTGATGGCTGCCTCCATAGCGAACTCCAGTCCTCCATCTGCCATCAGGCTGCTCACCAGGAGGTCCGTCATGAACCTTTGGCCCGGACTCATACCAGACGTGTCCCGTACCGAGTCTCTCACTGTGGAAGACATAGGAAATTATCAATACAGAAATATTTGTTTGTACTGCATACATTTTAAATATTACAATAAAAATTTAAGACAGCATAAAACAAGGATTTCCTCATACATAAATAATGGAGGACAAAAAAATCTGAATAATTTCCCTATCTCTCCACCCACTTACCGCCTGATGACAGCAGAGATGAGAGTGCCCGGGCTCTCTCCTCTGCAGTGGGCAACAGGATAGACCAACCATTCTGAAGTGTGCACTGTGCTGCCATCTGCACTGTAGAGATCACACCACTGTTGCTGGCAAGGGAGACAACTCTCTTCTTGAGGCTAGTGACCAGGGAACTGCCGGCTCCCAGCCCAAGTTGTTCAAGGCTCTCGTTCTGGGATATGGCCACATGCAGCTGCAGATGGAGAGAATAGTGATCAGCAAGAATGAGAAAAACCTTCCTTCAGAAACAGATAATATTAAAATCATGTTCAACATAAAAGCACTTTCTGAAGATGTTGATTATTTAATCCCAATGAAGCCATGTAGTACACTGATATTGTTATAAATAGTATATTAATAATTGTAAAATCTAACATCATTGATACTATTTCCTGAGCTTAAATATTTATTACTCCAAACAATTTAACATGACGTTACTTCCTACTATGTTGTTAATCATTAACTTCAATGTACATAAAATGGTTGAACTTGTATTGTTTTAAAAAAAATTTAAAGAAGTATTCCTTAAAATTAATTTAAAAATTCATTAATAATTGAATGTTATCCTTGCTTGACTATAAATAATGTAAAATAAAAATAGCAGGTATTTAAACAAAAATCTCATCACACCAAGGCTTGCATGTTACCTGGAGATTAAGAAGGTTAAGTCCAGCCACAGCCATGCACTCTTTCTCCTGCAGTGGGGGCCAGTCAGACTGACCGTCCATTCCCTCACACACCTCGGCCAGTAGCTCGTCCAGCTGCTCAAATGTGGTCTTGCCCATGTCCACCACGAAAGGAACACGGCTGCCAACTGTAGACTGACCACCGTACGACCACACGAAACTCTGTGAGGGAGGAAAACTTAATATTTAAAAGCTCTGTTTGATTATTTAAATGGAAATAACTAGATATCCATTAGATAAGCAACTTAAACACTTTTGAATCCTTCAGTTTATTGTTTATGCAACCTTCAATTTTCAAATTGATGGATATGGTATATCACATTAGAATGCAAAAAAAATATCTCAAAATTTTGATCATGTAACTGTTGCTAGACTAAACTGTCCAGTGCTGGCAAGGGTAATCAAATCTGGCCTTGTGTTCTTGTAAATACTACTGAGTATGATCCAATGTCATGTATTTAAAATGACTTACAGGCTGTCCAATAGGTACAATTTGGATAGTAGGTAGGCGATGGCTAAAATGGTTTATTCAAAAGAACGCATGGCTTGGTTAGTGATACTGTTCTGAGCATTTGACCTATCTATGACTGGTAAGTGCAGACCATAAACTTTCATTGCTAAAGACTGGAAATGTGTATTGTCATCAAAATTATTAAAATCCAGTTACAATACTTATTCCTGTGCTTTATATTCTACATTTGTATTCCAATATTTTTCGTAACTAAGGAAAAGATAATTATTTGGGGATACATATCAATACCAGAAGCACCAATCACCTGTGAGGGCCCACATGCTGCCCCGACAATTTTCTTCCCATCCAGCCCAGCCAGGATTGTAGGCCCAGTCCGACACTGTATGGAGATGTCACCGAGCTGACCCTGGTCATTTCGGCCCCACCCATACACCTCGCCGTCCTCCGTCACTGCCAGGCAGTGCATGGAACCCACAGAGATGTCTGTCACTTTCTTCCCACTGAAGAACTCAATCTGTTTTGGCACGCGCACATGGTCCTCATTGCCGTGCCCCAGTCTGTAGTTGTCTCCCTTACCCCTGGAGAAAAAGGGAGTAACATGAAATGTAGGCTGGGTTTCTGGCAAAGTATCATTTCATTCCTACACAATAGGTATTTACAAGAGGTGATGAATACCCACTGATACACTGCCTTGATTTAATAACGTGAAAATTGAACTTGCTATAGAACGGGACGGAATGGGACGAGAGCGCATTTCCTACATAGACTCTGTCTCATAAAGTGAATGCAGTTTAAATGTGTAAGCGCAAGTACAGGCGTACTTGTTTTGAGTAACCATTCAAAGGACAAAAGAGAAGGATTGTTATATATTACATGCAGTTACTGAGTGAAGTGTATCAGAAAATGCCATTTTTGGAATTATAAAATATGACTGCTTAGAACATTTTGACAGATATTTAGAGGCGACTGCTAACATAGGTATCACTGTGATCCAAAGCATTTCAAAGAAAAAAAAATAGCTTCACATATTAAATTATTGATTAAATGGAATCTAAATGGGAAACAATAAATAGAATTACATTTTCAAAACATTCTTTGGTAATGAATTCAATAGACAGAAATTGTATGAATACTACTATGAGCTAGATCATTCTCTGAAAAGGCTTACTCACTCTACATGAATAAATTAAAATGATAAATGTGTATATTGTTGGCTCACCAGGAGAACACGGTTCCTGACTTTGTGAGAGCCAGACTAAACTGGGCACCACAGTAGACCCGCACCACATCGTGACCTCTCAACTTCTCAATGACCTTGGGTGACTTACACCCATCACTGCCGCCTCGACCAAGCTTGCCATAGTCTCCATCTCCCCAGGAATACACAGCACCTGGAATATTGTATGTATAATGGTGTGGTCAAACAAAAGTTTTAAGTCAAAATTAATAATTCTGTTAAGGCTTCTTAACCCTTTACCTCATAAATATTCGTGTGCATATTAATATTATGCGACTGAGCTTAAAATGGAATATGAAACAATATCTTTTTCTTTTTCCAACGCAGACAGTGTAGAATCTGGGCTGCAATACAATATTGTATGAGCAAAAAGAGGAGACCCTGATCAAACTGCTCCTGAAAGGGGCTGTTTGATGTGGGTCTGCAGATGATACAAGAGTGTTCTCTGGAACACATGTGTCACCTGCTGAAGCAAGGGGGAAAAAAGTGTGACAGACAGACAGACGGATGGACAGACAATCGAAAAAAGATCCCTATGTGTCACCTCTGCTTACAGCAGGTGACACAAAAATGATAAACAGATGATACACACCTGTATCTGTGACAGCCAGAGACTGCGCATCCCCGCTTCCACAGGCCATGTCGATGACCCGGTGACCCTTCAGTGCTGCAACCAAGGTGGGGTTACAGTGGTCCTCGCTACCCCCGTGTCCAAGACGACCGTAGTTGCCTCGCCCCCAGGTGTAGAGCTCTCCTGTGGCAGTGATGGCTGCACTGTATGTGCTTCCACAGCTGATCTGTATCACCTGCTTCCCTGTCAGAGCCGTGATCAGAGTCGGTTCATCCCGTGATCTAGTGAAATACACACATACATACATGTATTTGCAAAATGGATATCTAATTACAGGAATATATTCACCATTCTCTCCTTCATTCTTCCTAATTTTTCAGGCTACATTTTATCAAAAGTTTATAAAAAAATTTTTTATTTATGTCCAGTTTGTCATTACTCTTAAGATTATCAACTCAAAGTCTTTAAATCATTGACTTTACTTAGTATGTTATGCACTATTTTTTATATGTGAAAGTTCTAAATTCCCATGCCTTCAATGAATAAATTTAGTGACTTTTAAGTAAAAATCCTCTGTATGTTTAGTATTTTAAACCAAACCAGTATACAGTAAGACCTATCCTACGAGGTCAGTAAAGGGAGCAAGATAAAATGGCCAAGATGACAGCCAAATGAAGGTAACATGTATTTTTAAAATTTGTTTTTCAGAATCTTAAATCCACCTTCTTAATAAAGGTTGGCTGCATAATACAAGTGCCTGTTTACATAGCCTTTAAACTATATACTACACTAGCCCATGTAAGGCACAAGGTGTTAAAGACGTACATGTGGTCTCCGTGCCCCAGTCTCCCTCCGTCCCCATTTCCCCAGGAGAGGACCTCTCCGTCCTTTGTGAGGGCCAGGTAGTGTTTCCCATCTGGATGGGCCGCTAGCTTCACAACCTCGCGATCTCCAAACCCACCGAATATCCACATGGACTTTAAAAGGAATCAGAATGTTGGTACAAATAGTAGATATTGATACCAAAATGTCATTTTCAGTATAACTTTCTAATTAAAATACCATTAACATCTTTCTTGACGGACCAATCTGACACTTTTCCTTGTATTCCTTAAGAGTTAAAATCATTTTGTTTTGGTCAACGTTAAATTTGCTGACATTAAATTTTGTTGCTATGTATTACAAGGAAATTATGTGGATACATTTTTTCATGTTCAAAAAAATGTGAGGTCTGTCTATAGAACAGTTTTCACTGGAATAAATATTCCTGCATAATATCATTCAAGTAATTGACATAATTAGTGTCTCACAAAAATAATTACTTACCGTACCAAGCTATTTACTTATCTACTTTTTTTTTTTTTTTTTTTTTTTTAAATCAGGGCATTGCAATATATAAAGACCACTTTTATACAAGTTATACAAGTTTTATCACAAAAGTTATCTGAAATTCTGTTATAGGGCTTCCTTTTCATTATTTCTGTAGAACAGAAAATAAAACCTCATACAGATATTACTTTTGCAAAAGTTTAACCCTTTCCCTCATATAGACTCATTTTGACGCACTCAATAGGTACCACATATAGCCTGATCTGCAGAAAACCACAGTTAAACCTTACCAAATTTAACTAGAACTGTCGCCTAAGGGCTTACTAATACCCCCCCGCAAGTGTTTTTGTCAAACATGGCTTTGGAGCATGAAATCAGAATTCTTGTATGCAACACTCCATCTTAATATACAGAGGACATATGTGCCAACTACATGGAAATCTAGTGATCCTTTGTAACACATACCTATGGATATACCTATGTCTATGGATAAATATCATTAAGATTCACTGAAATCTATCAATGGAAGAAAATTGTAAAACAAATACCATCAAAGGGACTGAAAAGAAACAAAGATGAATGGCAGCAAGTTTCATCAAAATCCTTCCAGTAGTTTAGGCGAAGTAGTCCGCAGAAGTTGTAATGCAAAAATCATCAAAGGGGCATAACTTGGAAAATAGGGGAGGTAACCAAATGATATATAGATAACGCGCTTATACAATGTCAAGGATCACTGCCACAAGTTTCATCAAAATCCTTCCAGTAGTTTAGAAGGAGTAGTCCGCAGAAATTTGTAATGCAAAATCATCAAAGGGGATAACTTGTAAATAGGGAGGTAACTCAATGCTATATAGATGTCTAAGGATCATTGCCAGTAAGTTTCATCAAAATCCTTCCAGTAGTTTAGAAGGAGTAGTCCGCAGAAGTTTGTAATGCAAAAATCATCAAAGGGGCATAACTTGGTAAATAGGGGAGGTAACTCAATGCTATATAGATAACGCGCTGCTACAATGTCTAAGGATCATGACAGCAAGTATCATTAAAATCCTTCCAGTAGTTTAGGCGGAGTAGTCCGCAGAAGTTTGTAATGCAAAAATCATCAAAGGGCATAACTTGGTGAATAGGGGAGGTAACTCAATGCTATATAGATAACGCGCTGCTACAATGTCTAAGGATCATTGACAGCAAGTATCATTAAAATCCTTCCAGTAGTTTAGGCGGAGTAGTCCGCAGAAGTTTGTAATGCAAAAATCATCAAAGGGGCATAACTTGGTGAATAGGGGAGGTAACTCAATGCTATATAGATAACGCGCTGCTACAATGTCTAAGGATCATTGACAGCAAGTATCATTAAAATCCTTCCAGTAGTTTAGGCGGAGTAGTCCGCAGAAGTTTGTAATGCAAAAATCATCAAAGGGGCATAACTTGGTTAATAGGGGAGGTAACTCAATGCTATATAGATAACGCGCTGCTACAATGTCTAAGGATCATTGACAGCAAGTATCATTAAAATCCTTCCAGGGGAGTAGTCCGCAGAAGTTTGTAATGCAAAAATCAAAGGGGATAATTGGTAATGTAGTTTAGGAGGAGTAGTCCGCAGAATTTTGTTCTACAGACGGACGGACGGACAGACGACGGACAGACGGACGGACGGACAGACGGACGGACGGACGGACGGACAACCTGATTCCAGTATACCCCCCCCTAACTTCGTTGCGGGGGGGTATAATTACAAAATCCTCATTCCCAGACCACTGAAGAGCAGCGAACAGCATAAAACCTGTTATTCGCAGGCTGATCTGGTTTTATGCTGTTCGCATAGGTCTTTTCATGGTGTCCTCTATGAGGGAAAGGGTTTAAATTCAGCTTCTTATTTACTGTCTAAACCAATACTTTACAATTACTTTTGTATTTTACTATCATTATAGTCTTTTGCTTGTATAAGATGATTTGTCTTTTTATTTGTGAGTTGCCACAGTGCAGGAACAACAATAAATAAGGTGATACTATATATTGATTTAGACATTTAGTTGTGTGCATGGGGAAATGTCCTGAGCAATAGGATTATTTATACAATGGTTGTTCCAGACTTGCTGAACAGTCAATATTCAAAGGAGAATCAATTACCAACATTTATGCTTACAAGAAACATGCACTATCATTGAAGGTGATTCATACCAACAAAAGTGCATTTACTTTAGACCTACTCATTACAAAGGGACCTAAAATAACATTTCACAAAAACCTTGTCAAGAACTTATATCAATGGTAATAATCAGCAAGAAAAAATGCTGACATGCAATCCCTTGTAAAACAACAATATTGTACTTTACACACCAACAGACCTTCTCAACATTTTGTGATAAATATAGAATTATTAGAATATCCAATAGCCACATGGGAGTACCATGAGATCAAAGGTTTACCTGGTTTACACAAAAGAACACATGGGTTTGTTTGAGATACTGCTCATGAGCTGTTTGACCTAGTCACAAACAGGAAGTAATGGACCATTCTGATGTTTACAGATATTATCCAACAGCTATTCTGTGACAATCTTTGTGATATTGTTTGTGAGCAGTTGATCTAGCAATTAATGTAAAAAGGTGGGGCTTATACTTTTTCTGCGAAAAATTGAAAAGGTGTATCCCCTAACCATGGGTAAATTTGAGGATCATTTTTATCTCCAAAAAAAAAATTGGAAATATGCAATCAAATTACACAAAGTATACTCACAGCAGCTTCAGAAGTGTATGAGATCAGGTAGACTTTCCCGTTGCCGGCTAGAAGCATCATGACTCTCTCGGCACACACGATCTGCTGCACCCCACCCACATCGTTCAGGAAGTCCAGAGTGATGGGACCCCCTGTGGTGGCCCCACCCTTCCAGGCAAACCACCCCCAGGCAATCACCTCCTGACTCATGCTGGACTTCTGGCACTGTAACATACAGGCAAATACATATAGTATTTAATCTTGAATATACCTCACTTGACCTTTTACTACATAATTATATTGTGAAGGCAGCCGGTAACAATCCTTAATGTCACCCCTGTGACCCCGTGACAAGGCTAACACCTTGATTACTTGTCTCGGATGAACATAATCTATTGCCCTCTGAAGGATGCAATATTTATATATCACAACATGAGCATTTTAAAGATACATCAGCAAGCAGCAAGTAATTTTTAATTGAGCATAATTTTCACACAGAATAATGCTAATAAAATCAGCCCTGTGTTCAGTTATCGGTAGCAGTCACTAATGCTAGTGTCATCCCTGTGGTACCTAGCGTATGGAATGCAAGCAGGGAACCAAATCCCTAACACTTGCGTTATGCTTAAATGAATATTTGGCAGGTAGAACCCATGGTTTTATGAAAACTTACATCATTTATGTCCGAATATATTTCTGTGATTCAAAATTCAAGATAATATTGTTTATTGTTCAATTAGAGTCTCCACTTTGTTGTTTTGTGCACGTTAATCTTGATTAAGTAAGAGAAATAAAGATCAGGCAAGGTTTATTTTAGCATTTTTCATATAGCATTTTTATACTTATATATTGCAAAAAATGGAATTCTCTGATCCAATATATTGTCACCAAACATTATACCCAAGTTTCATGGAAAATCTGTTCATGTTTATTTGAGTTAGAGATTAGACAAGCAAACTGAATGCCTCGAATGACAATGTCCCCTATGTGTCTGCCATACTACACATGCGATACAAAAAAAGTTACCAGAACCGTTCATTTAACTTAAAATCAAGTAAAAAGAAAACAAGAAAATAATCAAACCAGTATTTCACTGTTTTTCAATTCAATGAATATAACCTACCTTGTGAGGTACATTCACAGGTAGGTAGGGTGTACAGAGTCTGTCCAGGTGAGACATGATGACAACGGCGCTCATCCTCAGGTCGATAGCCAAGGTGGCATCCTCAGGGTAGGTCAGGTAGCGCAGGAAACACTCAGTGGGGCTTACATAGTAGTTGTTCTGTAGGGGACATGAGACAAAAATTATATCACACGTGCAATAATATCATAATATTTTGTCGATATAAAATATCACTGAATCTGTTGATTTTGTGGGTTCATATATTGATGGGGTCATTTTATAGAAGTCAAGAGGTTTACTGAATGACTTGACTATTAGAGTTTACCGTCACTTTGACAGTATTTCAGTCATATAGCGACATCCAGCTGGAAGACTTCCTCACATGAAAATCCGAATGACTACTTAATGTCTAGTTATTTTAAGATTACTATAATTATATTCTGGAAGGATTTATCTGATCTGGGTCTGTTCTGTTTGCAAAGGTGTAAAAAATGTATACAAAGTAAAGTATTATACTAAAATTTAATAAACAGTGTCATAGAATATTACATGAGAGAATATCCTTGTGGTATTTTGAGTAATAATTACATACCTCGTCCCAGCGTGTAGACTCAATCACCCGCGACTTGGCACACTGTATACCCTGAAACCTCTTTAGCAGTGGGACCAGGGGAGCGCTGTACAGGTTGCTGCTGACACGGTTGTCGTAGTCATGGCGACTGTTGTTCCACAAGTTCAGGAGGAGGAGAACGCAGCTGAGAACACGGCTCAGCGCCCCCTGTTGGACCGCCAGTTCCAGGATGAGTGCTAGCGCAGTCTGCTGGTCTTGTATTGGGAATTGGGGTCTTCCCTCCCGCACTAGTGGTAGAGTTCACATTGCTGGAGGAAAACAAACATGGCTTCTTTCTAAATGTTTTAACATATAGAACAATTAAAAAACAAAACAATCCATGTTATAAGAAAATCTTCTCTTTGGTAAAGATGGTTTCATACGCTTCACATTCATATTAGAAAATAAAAACTACCATACAAAGAATCAATTTAATTAACAACAAAATCTGATAAAAAAGCATAAAATCTTACATGATTTTTAATTTTGGGGACATATTGAGACATATTTGGTACAACTGCTAAAATTTTTAAAGCTCACCTAAATTCCATGATTTTTATTCACAAAATGCATAATTCAGAGGTTTCTGACAATGTGTTTTCTCAAAATTTAAGGACGATGATCCTTAAAAAGTTATCAAAAAGATATATCAGAATGTGCCAATAAAATGATATACCAAACAACAAAAATGTGTAGGATTATTTAACAAGTAACTCATATTGAATTCACCCTTATCTATGTATTAGGATATCCGAGTTTTTTTTAACAAAAAAAAAAAAAATGTTATTGCTTCTATACTTAAACCTGCCAAAGTCATTCATAGAAAACATTTTTTTTTTCAAATCTGACACATACTTCCTTGAGTAATAAATGCGTCAAGTTCACGTCAAGTAAATCTAGCTATCATTTTTTTTATAAATGGGCTGTAAACAATTTGCATGATGTTACATCTGCTATCTAAAATAGCTTAGTTGTTACCGAAAGATAGTATAATTGTATGCAAGAAACATCAATTTCAAAGGTGCAGCAGCCATTTTAATCAACACCAGTTATGCATTACCTTTATCAAATAAACTCTAGAAAGTCCAATATAAATCAAAAGTCTTCAGCAACATTAGGCGGATAAGAAAGATCTAGTTACAAAATTTAAAACCAGAATAAATAAATTTTAAACAATTTACTACACATAAAAATGTGAAAAATAAATATATGATGACCATTTCTAAACACATACTTGGAAATGAAATACATTTTGAAACAAAGTGAGAGAAAAAATGCTGAATATGTGCAGTTGCACAAATAACAGAAATTCTTTTCGGATGAAAAACTCTCTATACAAGGTAGAACCAGAACTTGCTATTTTAAATTGGGCTATTTATTTTCATTTTTTGTTTTGTTTTATGGACAGTCAAGATGCAATTTAGTAGAAAGAAGAGAAAAACACTGCATGTTATCAATTCTTAAATCTTGATATCTTGGCAAACTGAGGAGCACACCAAGTTCTGACAGCTCCTGTAATGAGCGCTCTGATCAGGGTCTGCCCTGTTTGCTAATACAAGTATTGCAGCTCAGATTTGACACAGTCTGCAGAGAACAGGATAAATCCACAATTTCATATCCCATTTAAAGTTCAGTCAATTAATATTCATCAACTCATAAATCTGTACATGAATATTCATGAGGTAAAGCATTGACCGACATGAAATTTCAAAGCTGGGTTTATGACTGAAAGAGAAGAAGGAACTCTGAATACTTTAATATTCAATAATTTTATACAGCATTTAGTTCTTTCTTTCAAATCAGCATATCTAATGTCCAAAATTTAACTTTATGGTAGAATCCATTATTTTGTTTTTATGACTTCTTCAAAACATGAGCAGAGGGAATAGAAACATTTTCAACTGGTTTCTCTTTCCCATGAAAATTAAATTTTATGAGCTGAGGGTCTGTAATAGGAAAAAAATAATGGCCTTGAGTGAAAGATGCAAACATACCCAGCAACAACAGAGTGAAGAAACTTGGAGGCCCGTTCGACGACGTCCAGCCAGACAGTGGAGACCGCACCCTCCTCGAAGAGGCTGGCCTCGGGGAGAGACTGAAGGGCCTCTAGAGACTCTTGTAGCAGCTCTGAACACAGGTCAGCATCTTCGCCTGAACGCCACGCTCGGCGCAGGAACGCGAAAGCGAAACTCAGAGCTGCCCTCGAACCCACTCGAGCAAGTCCCATTGTTGCTTTTTCCGCAGGCTTTATGTTGCTGGAATAGTAGAGAAGCAAATTTAAGTTATTGTTGTTGGGTTTAACATTCAACCAACAGTATTTCAGTCATTCGGAGTCTATGTCTACTTGAAACAGATGTAGGGCTGCCACACTGCAGTATCAGGCTATAGACATGTGGCATGATACCACACCTGGTAACATTATCCTGACAATGGGCCAACTAGTCCTGGAACTACCCTTATATGCTGAGCATAAACGAGTTAACAGTACCATATGAATGTCTCTTTAAGTTTGGTTTGTTGTGGTTGAGGATTGAACCCACGACCCCCTGCTCCTGAAGCAGATGCTCTAATCACTCAGCCACTGGGGACAATGAGTAAGTTACTGATTAATATGCTTTTTATTTTTGGTAGATTTTTATTGATATTGAAAGATTATTTGAATTGTTTTAAATCATACAGAAACTATTTAGCAGCTAACCAGTCACACACAGAAACATTCATGAAATAATTATGGTTTTGTTAAATACTCATTTATGTATCTTTAAATCATTAAAAAGGAATAAGAAAATATTGTTACAGATTTTCACTTACATATTCTTCATTGAAAGCCAGGAGGGATAATCAGCTTTCATTTGCTGATGAACCCTTCAGGCTTTCAATGGACAATATCATAGTTCAGAACAACTACAGGAATGTGATGGATTAACCCTTTCCCTCATAGAGGAAACCATGAAAAGACCTATGCGAACAACATAAAACCAGATCAGCCTACGAGTAACTCGCAGGTTGATCAGGTTTTATGCTGTTCGCTGCTCCTCAGTGGTCTATAAATGAGGACTTTATAATTAAATTTGGTAAGTTTTAACTGTGGTTTTCTGCAGATCAGGCTTTATGTGGTACCTATTGAGTGCGTCAAAATGAGTCTATATGAGGGAAAGGGTTAAGAGATATTCCCACCTTTTCTGTTTGTTCAGATTTGTTTGATTGGCTTGACTCTTCTTGGACGGCCCACTTTTCTCCGGTGGAGCCTGTCTGGAGAGGGCGCTGAAGTAGCGCTCAAGGACCGCCAGCCTCTGCTGGAGACGTGTTGTCGACAGTGAGGTACATGCGGCCTCTGTACACAGTTGCTGGTTCTCGTGCAGTAGAGAGGCCAAGCAGGCCTGCAGCTTGCTTGTGTCTGCAATACAGGGAACCAGCCTGAACTCTTGTTTTCATGGAGGAGATAAAACTAATTCCTTGTCAAACTAGTGAAAATGTTTCGAGGGGTGAAAGCGAAACTAGGCTATGTGCTGATATACATATATGCACTTAGGATAGTTTCTCTCTCACCCCACAGTTTTTAAAGGCCCATTATACTTCCAAAAGCTGTGTTATTCTTCTGACAGAAAAGCAAAGTGAGTGCAACAGATTTGTTACAAGATGCAGTCTGTACATACTCATTGACGACAACATTACTACAATGCAGTAATAAAAAATGATCTTTTACTTAAGATCATTTGTTTGTTTACAATAATAACTTATTTGCATATTTAGCATATCTTTTGTCAATTTTCCACAGACATAACGAATCATGAATTCATAAATTGATGACGTAGCAGATAAAGAAATTGTAATTTGATGACGTTTTTTTCAAATTTATTTCCGACTGCAAACTCACCAATGCAAAATGTAAACAATAAGAGTATTTTGACATCCATCCAAAATACTAAATTGTGTAATTTAATCAATATATGTCAATGCATTTAAGTGTTATTTTACAGCAGATATTTGCACATTATGTACCATTTGTGTTAGTCTACAATATGTCAATATTATTTTGTATTTTCTTTTTCATGAAAATTGAATCATTATAAAATATAATGGGCCTTTAATCAAAAAGGCCAGTTTTCATTTTGCCCTTGAATGGACTTTGTTCACAAATTGTACAGTATTGAAATGCTTAAAAGCACCTTTATTCAATTTCTATTTTACCATCTTCTCTTTAGTCTTTTTCTATTCTTTGTGTGGCAAAGAAAAAATCATGCTATCATAAACCATTTAAAGTTCAGTTCATCAATATTCACTATATCATGATCTTGTACATGCATATTCATGAGGTAAAGGGTTAATATCTACAAGGCTCTACTAGGACCCTATGCTCGGAACCATCCCCTGTACCTGGCTGCTGCCCCCATGTCCAGCTGTCAATCATGGGCCCAGAGGGTGGGGGTTTGGTGGCCATCTCGGCGACACGGTCGGCCTCCTCCTTGTCCAGGCTGGCACACGGCCCACAGTTACAGCCGTTGTTTGGTCCGCAGTGTCCATCACAGCAGCTACAGGACAGCAGTTTCATGCCACAGTAGTACTTCCCCGTGTCCCCTGAAACACAAAGCAAGAGAATTGTCTTAAACCCTTAATCTCTCAGATATGCCATCTTATACCATTCTGCAAGGTCCCTGTGACCTCTGTCAAGTGACCTTCACATCTGTACCTATCTGTTGCTCATGTTAAGCACAGATCAATCAGAAAGCATTTTATGCCAACAAGTCTGCATTCTATAGCATTTAATCATGAGTTGTCTAACCCTTTATCTTAAATACTCATTTTGACTAACTGGCAAACTAAGCTCTGTTTGCTTATACAATATTGTAGATAAGATTCTACACAGTCTGCACGGCAAAGAAAAATCCATTGTTTCATATACCATTTAAATTTCAGTTAACCCTTTCCCTCATAGAGGACACCATGAAAAGACCTATGCGAACAACATAAAACCAGATCAGCCTGCGAGTAACTCGCAGGCTGATCAGGTTTTATGCTGTTCGCTGCTCCTCATTGGTCTGGAAATGAGGATTTTGTAATTAAATTTGGTAAGGTTTAACTGTGGTTTTCTGCAGATCAGGCTTTATGTGATACCTATTGAGGGCGTCAAAATGAGTCTATATGAGGGAAAGGGTTAATTAATATTCATCAGGTCATGAATTCATGAGGTTAAAGTTAACTTCTGCAATCACAAACATCATTGATTGCGGTATATATACGTTCTCTGATGCTTGGCAACTGGCTGTTTGCTAAGCCTAGCAATAGAATAATCTTACACGGCATAATACTAAATAGTCATTTTACTCTTCTTGAATTTTTGTTCTTTACTTAACCCTTTCCCTCATAAAGACTCATTTTGACGCACTCAATAGGTACCACATAAAGCCTGATCTGCAGAAAACCACAGTTAAACCTTACCAAATTTAATTACAAAATCCTCATTTCCAGACCAATGAGGAGCAGCGAACAGCATAAAACCTGATCAGCCTGCGAGTTACTCGCAGGCTGATCTGGTTTTATGCTGTTCGCATAGGTCTTTTCATGGTGTCCTCTATGAGGGAAAGGGTTAAACATTGTCCTCTAAGCATTTACTTTACAAAATGAATACTACCCATCAAATTATTACAATACATTACATACAACACATACAATTATCTATGTACCATCTCCCATGCTTCCCTACTAAATACACTCCACTCAATCTGCTCCCCTAATGAAAAGAAACCAAATTCTGGTCTAAATGTTTATGAAAGTGCACAAGATAATTATAAATGGACATGTGCAACTCTTAAGTGACTAATGGGAAGGGATGCATTGTTTGAGAACCTGCACAACAGGTATTAAGGAAAAGTTAAAGCCTCTATATGGGTAATTAACAGGAAAACTATAGTATATGGTACTGTATGTATGCATATATACTACTCGAAGTTTGTTATAAGCACCAATAATATACTCGACTGTTCATTCTTTAATAGTACATTTGTATTAGTTTTGTACTAAAAGGGACTATGGTATTATCATAAGGTTATGAATCCTTAAAACACTTATTTCCATCAGTGCCGTCTGATCATGGTCTGCACTGTTTGCTATTAACTCAATAATTTTTCAGCAAGCACCCCCATAAACAACTATAGGTACAGTCTAACATATGAAAGGAAAAGTCCAATTAAGAAATTTAGCATAGTACAGATTAATATTTCTCAGCAAAATATCAAAGCTTAAGTAACATATTATCACAACATTCTGTTTCACTCATAAATAATTTAAACAAAATTATGAATTTCTACCATATCATACATGCATGTAGCAACTCTGTGAAGGAATATCTCAGCTCAATATTTCTCTTTAATCATTTTTAATTCCAATTTGTTTTATGTCATTTTCTTAACATCTCATGCCTACATATATATCCCATACATATCTAACCTCTCTGAGGTAAAGTCCCTGACTTTAGCACTTACTCAGCCCCTCACCGCATGGGTTTGAATCCCGGCAGGGTCATTCGGATTTTCATGTGAGGAAGCATTCCAGCTGGCTTATGGTAGGTCGGTGCTTCTACCCAGATACCTCTGTGCATTCGGGGTCTTCCTCTACCTGTAATTAGCTGGGCATCACTATATGACTGAAGTACTGCCCAAGCGACGGTAGACTCAAATAGTCAAGTCTAACCTCTCCGCCCCTACCTTATATACAAGACAGCAACCTTTGCATCTTATCTGCATCGTAATCAAATCATCCAGACATCAAACTCTGATCTTCTTCAAAAACAGAATAATCACACAAAGAATGCCAATAAAATTCTATCAATTCTTCTAAAATTTCTCTCATAAACCTCAATTCCAGGACAGAATTTCTCAGAACCCCCCAAAGAATGAAGCCAATATATTCACAGAAACTTACGTCACTAGTAACAGAGCCAGCTTCCCATGGCAAGATTAGCGGCTGCTGGTTCAATGGAAAATCAGTGAGGTATTCCAAATGACAGGGTAAATACACCTAAATTGAAGCACACCCTTCCTCCACAATAAAACTTATCTATTAGTTTGGCAGACAATCCTTGAACATCTACACATAATGGAACATTGGAAAATTTTGATACAAATTCACTTTCTGGGTATCTTAACCTTTACAATGCTGTGGGTACTTGGAGCTGCCTCTGTAACCAGTGCAGGCCTAGATAAGCCTGCACATCTGTGCAATCTGATCATGGTCTGCAGTGTTCCTTATTCAGTAAATAAATTTTCAGCAAGCATTCCCATACACAACTAATGGTATAATCTAAAGTGAAGAAAGGACAAGTTCAATTTAGAAATTTGGAATGGTAAGGGCTAATATCTACAATGAATAGAAAACAATTAGGTATATAGAAATATATACTATTTGGGTAGTGAAAAGTTCATAACATTTCTTTCTCTTTAAAACTATGTAAATAGGTCAGGAAATAACCTTTACCTCATGAATATTCATAAACTTATGCCTTGAAGAATATTAATTTACTGAACTTTAATGAAACAATGGATTTTTTTTCTGTGCAGATCGACTGTGTAAAATCTGAACCCCAATACTGCATGAGAAAGCAGAGTAAAACCCTAATTAATTCTTCCAGGAGCTGTCTGATCTGGGTCTTTTCTGTTTGCCAATGCATCACAACACAATACAATGTAATTTAAATGAGGTAAAGAGTTGATATAAATTCATTTTTCAATCTTTCATTTATTTGTGATATGAACTACAAATAGAAATAAGAAGATATGATTATCCTTAGGGCGATGATTGCTTTTTGTTTGTATGCCTCATCATACAAATCTTATGTAAAAAATCTTTAAAATAATATACCTCAAAAGAATTAAACAAATTTTTTTAAGGTATGTCAAGCTAGCTTGCCTAAATTTTCACTATCGTTAATTCAGTCCCGTCTGACGTTAATATCTGGTGCCACTGTGCATTACTGCCAGGGGTTCTCCAGGTAATAGACACCAACTGTAAGAATCCTCCGACAAAAAACCTTGCAAAAAAACTGCCAAAAACTGCCCCTATTATACTCAATGCTGACTTGACAATAGGTAAAATGTCTTCCACAAATGCAGACAACACATAGTTACATAATGAAAGTGACAGAATGTTGTCTCATCACCAATGATCCTAATATGCATGTTAAGGTTCCATCCATGTCTGAAGAGTTGCGCAACCGAAGATCAATATGTTGACGAAGGCACTTTATCAGATATTATGACTCAGGCATTACCGCAGTAAACAGCAAAAAGAGGAATTTTGACCTGTTCGTTTCTCATATTTCCAATTAGAATTGCTGCATGTTAAAACTGCAAAATTAATATAAATCAAGCTATAACAACTGTTGGCAGAACAAACCAATTAAGAAAATGTGCAACCTGTTACAAATGTTCACTATTGCCTTTTCCTTTTTTTCTTTTTTTTTGTATTCATAATTTAATATGCATAGAAGAAATCTAGACATCTGTCAGTAGAACATGCAATATGGATTTGTTAGCTATTTTCCATTCATCTGCTCACAAATTATATATGTATTAACAATCATGACTGTGTTCTACTGTTTAAATGATCACATGATATCCCAGAGCAGCTATTGGATAATTTGTTATTCTAATTTGAATATAGATGTAAACATTGGAAAGGTTCATAACCCTTATTATTATATTGAGCATAAAGAAAGGAACAAGGACTATTTTTTAACAACTGAGGGATCAAACCCACAACTTCTCAAACCAAAATAAACAACTTAAACCACCTAAGAAATATAGTAGACAAGATCACTATAGCATTGGTATAAGATGTACATATATTAGCACCAGCCTTTTGTGAACCCATCTGAAGTTGTGGACTAGTACTCAAAACTTTTCAATTTTCTTCTCATCTAAATCTCTCCTTTTTTTTTCTTTTTTTTTCAGATTGTCCCCGGTGGCTGAGGGATGAGAGTATCTACCTCAGGAGCGGGAGAGCATGGGTTCAATCCCAGACCACAACATACCAAAGTCATAAAAAATGGTACTGTTATAGCTCCCTTGCATGGCATTCAGCATATAAGGGCAGTTCCAGGACTGGTTGGCCTGGTGTCAGGATAAGGTGACTGGGTGTGGTATCATGCCACATGTCTATGGAGTGATACTACAGTGTGGCAGCACTATATCTGTTTTAAGTAGACGTAGTATCCATATGACTGAAACACTGTTGGTGGGACGCAAAACCCAAACAAACAAACCAAACCAAACCTCAATTAAAAAAAAAAAGACCAATACATCGTGAACAAGTACCAAACATTCTGCAAACATTTACCATCTACCATGTAAGAAGCTTAATATCATAGGCCAAGTTCATAAAGGTTAACAGCCACCAGATCTCTCGGATACTTATCAAAGAAAAAAACATTTTATCCCTCTTTTATCAAACCATGTAATACATGAGTTTACTGCTCAATTAATTACAAAATAAACACCCCCTATTTGAGGCATGAGCAAACATGAAAGAAGAGACCATTATTAAAAGGGTGTCAGGAACTGTCAGTCAAGATAGGGAGATACTAGATATACTGAGGCTATTCACACAACACACATGTAACAACCTGACTTGATCTGATACACTGCCAACATGCCATGCCCTTTGTTCCAAACCACTAAACAACATGACCTATGACACAGTTATGGAGATTAGATTGCCTGGCCAATTTACGTGATTAGGAAGATTTTCCTGCCAGGTCATGACTAGAGTCATAAAGCCCACCTTAATATGTTTGGTCTTATCCTGGGATATAACCCCAGCTATCAACAAAATATGTTTTCATCTCATTCTTATTTTTGGAGGCTCAGACAGCAAATTTAAGAAAGCTCTCAAAATATATAATCTTATCAGTGTTATTGGTACCCCAGTAGTAGTGATTGTTGTTCACTTCTGTTCGGCTTATCTATATAGACACACAAATCCCCTCATGAATATTTTTATATACAAGGTTATGACTTGGTGAATTTGAATACAATGTAATTGTTAACAGATTTTTCTTTGCTATGCAGACTGTGTAGCTATTCAGCTGGGGAAAAAATTCAAGAGACACAGGATGTTTCCATACTGCTTTAAAAGAATATGCTTAATATGGTTCCCACTTGGTGCAAAAGTAAGAAAAATGCATATGATTAAGTTTATTCATGTGAGTAAATGCGTTCACAAGATCCAAATTGCATATGTGAGCAAATTTGCATAATATGCAAATATATACTCACATTTGCAAATTGGAGAGTGTGCAAGAGGTTTATGATAAGGTATGGTAACGCTACCAAATCATACCTCACACTAAATAATTCTGAACTTTCAATACACCTGGGAATGTTTTGTTCCATAACTATTAGTTTATTGCATCAAACCAATCAGTAACTATAGCAACATTACATCTTCACAATGACATTGATAATTACATATCCTCAAAACTTTATATTAATCACTTAGAGGGATAATTCATCATTCATAAAACTAATTCTGAAGACTTTGATACTTCAACAAAACTGCACAAACAGGACTATAAAACATTCTATACCTATGTAGTAAAACTGATCCTAACGTTTGATGTGCACTAATAACATATTACTTGCAAATGGCTGACTGACACAATAACCCTTTACCTCTACATCCTTATTTCGATGCTTTGGCAAACAAACAAAGCAGACCCAGTTTTCATCTTAAATTGTTGCTATAGTTACTGATTGGGTTATTTTTCTGTTTTGTACAATCATACAATATAGTAGCCCATATTTTTAAAAAAAAAATCCATTGTTTCATTTAATGTTCAGTTAATTAATGTTTATTAAAATTGTAAATGTGTACATGAATTTCATGAGAGACTCAGTCAGTTCTGTAAACTGTGCATGAATTTACGGACATCCTGGCACTGATTCTTAGAGATATCACTGCTTACATTTGATATGACCCACTCATATAAAAGATTCCTTTCTTAAATGTGTAACCCTGATTTCTTACAAGAGCACCACATGCCAATGCTAACACTTAGTAGTTTTTTTTCTTTTCTTTTTTTTTCTTTTTTTTTTAAAGAAAATAAATTTGGTCAAAATGAACCTAAGAGTTATGGCCCTTGATAAGAATGTAGCCCATGCTAGTGAACAAGTATATGAAGTTTGATGACAGGACAGTTTAACAATTTAGAAGTTATGGCAAAAGTCAATGTTTTTCACAACGACGAGCTACAAATAAGTTGATCCATATTAGCTGCACACTGTGTCATAATTGCTTTAAAAAACAATATTATATGCAAGTTACTCTGTTAAATTAAAAATGATAGGCTATCAATTGCTGAATTATTTTTATGGAGAAACTAAACTGTTTTTGTGGAAACTCAATTAGTATTGAAAGTAGAGGGTGATATCAAAATTGAGCAATAAAGCTTATCTCTTTCTCTGTTATATTTGTTCAGCAATAGAGAGCATTTGAAAATCGATGTTCTCCTATTTGCTTTGCTCAACTTGATATTTCCTGGAAACTGTTCATGAAAGTGATCTGCGATACCAGCAGTTACACCTCAACATCTTAAACAGTTAGTCAAGTATAGAAGTGACAGAAACTGTTCTGTGCAAGTGGCTTTTGAATAGAGGTACATGTTAAGGTCTTCCCATCTTAATAGCCATATTCCATATCTTGCCATTGGATGGTTATATTTCTATGAAACTTTGTCACTTTGAAGACATTCAAAAATAAAAATATTTACCAAGAATTTTTTCAATTTTTATCTAATTTGGGGGAAATAATCCGCATATAAGTTAACAATGAGGCCTACGGAAAATATGCATTTTTTTCTGAATATGAAAAACAGAATTTGATTTATGAGAAAAACTCATGATAGAAAGATGCATTTTGTGATTTTGTATCAACTTTCGTGAAAAAAATCTAAACTTGACCATAGGAAAATGGAGAAAATCAGGGGAAATAATTCATGGCAACAAAGTAATCAAGGGGAGTTCATAAAAAGAACTTCTGTCACTTGTCACAATATGTCAATTTGCCCCTAAGATTACCACTGTTTGACACTTTAAAAACTTATATACATATGTATTGTTAAGTTATATGCATGGCTTTGATGGGATTGATCGCTATTAGGATGGGAAGACCTTAACTCATTAATCTATTATACCTCACTTTATTTTTTACTATATAGCTTTTTGTGATGTCAGAGGGTAACAATCCCTAATGTCACCCCGTGACAGTTCGTATCGTCCATCTTGACATAACAAACTATCCCTCTCACGCAAGTGCATACTGGCATTGGGCACTTCCCTTGCCTTGACATTTATTTAAATCAATTAATCTATTGTTATATTGTTGATAGAAATATCAGTCTTAACTTAATTTTGTGAAGTCTTTGTGCAGCATTAGATAATTTTTTATATTCTGTTTGGTATAATAAAATAGATAACAAATCCCTCAAAAAAAAAGATAAAATAATTTAATCACCCTTGACAAGTTAATGTTAACCTCAGCTACAGTTAACATTACCTGTCTTGGGTGGACATTCTGTTCTATCCTCCTCTGAGGGATGTGATATTTATATAGTATTAAACAAGATGTGTTCCTTGGAACATGTGTAAAGAAGCTAACAGACAAAATGTGACAGACAGAAGGAAAGACAGCGAAGATGTGATTCCTATATGTACCTCTGCTTAAAGCAGGTGACACAAAAACATCTATTCTATTTAGCTGAAAACAAGTCGGCTGGTTAATACAGGTGACTCAGCTATGTTGAGGGCTGACCAAAAAAATATTCCATCTCCTTTATATTTCTATATGATCATTTTAGAATTGTTTTATAGTCAGCCCTCTTATAATGCAATCTCATTATTAACCATATCACAATAATGAATGCAAGCATCCTCAGCACAAAGTAAGTGTGGGGACCTCTGTGGCTGAGTTGTTTTAGACGCTGACTTAATATCACTTAGCCTCTTACCACTGTGGGTTCAAGTCCCGGTCTGGTAACTTGGATTTTCCTTGTGAAGAAACCTTCCAGCTGACTTGCTGTGGGTCAGTGGTTTTATCTGGGTATCTCTAGCCACCTAAGGTCATATGTCTCTATCATTAGTTAGCTGGATGTTGATATATTATTGAAATAAAATGTACTTTCCAGCTTTTAGTAGAATAATTTAAGGTCTACTTTTATTAAAAGTTGCTTTTATTCATTGTTAAGGGATTGTTTCCCATTCATGGCATGATCAACTGCTCACAAACAAAAGCATGAGTACTTTTTGAGTTAACTTGGTCAACTATTGACTACCAGATATCTCAGTGTAGCTACTGGATAGCTTGTATTAGTCATTTTAAATATATCACTTAACACTGGAAAGGTCAATCTCAACAAACAATGACAGACTGGCTGCCTATAACTCTTTATTACAAATAAAGATGTTAACAATCTGCCAAAAATTCCTGAAAAAAAATCTATATAACAGTATATTACAGCTTATGAAAACAAGTAACAACCCTGTGCTTTGAGGTTTAAAAAAAGATTAAACAAAGGCGTCCCAAATGTTTATATCTGCAAGAACTTTCTGACCCTAAGTAGCAGACTTGTTTGTAATTACTTTCTCTTCCCTCCTGTATTGACGTCATTTGATGTCTTTTTTGTTACGACGAGTTTACAGCTCGATAATGAAAACAATGAAAAATACTTGTACCATCATTATGTATGGCTCAATTTTCCTTCAGTAATTAAGTTCCCTGGCTTGATTCTAGAGCTATTATTATGATGGTAATTCTGCTTTGACTAGACAATATATAACTTTAAACTTATTTATGTCCTATGGGAAACAAGTTCTTATAAGTTATATTGATCCTTGGAAACAAGTTCTTATAAGTTATATTGACCGTTTTCAATGGTTCCGGGGTTGGACCAGTACTTGGCACCTGGAAAATCCTTGTCCCCAACCAGGGGTTCAAACCCAACTTTAGGATCAGCAGAGACATATGTTACCACTGAACAACAGTGCTCTTTACAATATATACAATAGTCAAATGCACATATTTGAGTAGAAAGGAACTGCAACTCTTAAAATTATCTTGCCAAAAAAAAAAAAAAAAAAAAAAAAAACCTAAAGAGTGAACAAGAAGGAGCTTAAATAAAATAAAAGCTTAATTGTTGTTCCTCAAAGGTTTCACAAAGTATTGATCATTTGTGAAACAATATGCAGGATTCCTACATAGCAACAACTTCACCACATGAATCAGGGGTATCACAACATTTCCACTATGACGGTCAACACTGAAAAATATTTCCTTGTAATGAAACCAGATTACCATGAGAAAAGAATGCAAGCTCAGGTCAGGTTTCAAATTTTGCAGCATATCAATTTAAGCTTAAAGGCTATAAAACAATGTAGAATCCATAACAGTATGTGATTACCTTTCAGTTAAAACTTTTATTTTATAACATAAATTAGGAAAACATTTTTGAGCCACCAAACTGACAGGCCTTTTAAATTTTACACTGGACTAAATAATCAGAAATTCTGTTCAACAGGAAAAATGGAGAAAAAAAAATACTAGAACTTTGTTCAATCCCTGATCCAGAAAAGAGAACAAGGGATCTGGGCACTTCTTCCTATTCAATCACTGCACCAGAGATGTTCTTATGGCAAAAAACAATTTACCAACTAAAGGTCAGCCAAACTTTATACCAACAAACAAGTTTGTCTGCTAGTACACTACATCAAGTAAGAATTATGTCCAAGAGTCAAGGTCAAGGGTACACTGACTGAGAAAATATTTGTAGCTTCTGATGATATTTCCAGTCAATCTACTCCTCCATTTCCTGCTGACAGCACTGTAGTGCAAAATGGTGAACCACTTGTTGAAACTTACTGGTACAAAATGTATAAGATACCAGTCTCCTGTGTTACTTTAGTTTCTATTTTTCAACGAGTATTAACAATGAAAAGTAGAAAAATATGGCACTATATTATAATTGTGATTGATAAAGCTTCCTTGTTTTTTTTTGTTGTTGTTGTTTTCTTTTTAATTTTGCACAAGAAAAAAAGAACAATGATAATTGCCATACTCAAATAAATGGTCCATAAGTTATGGTTATACTGGTAAAAATTTTTAAAAAAAAATTAAATGGACAATGAAATCTTACCAAAGAGCATAGAATCAAAATCCTATCTCTTTCAAGTGTTGACAAAAAGTAATTTTATTTCTCGTATCTACTACAGCTAGATGCCATTAGTATCTGATATGGACAAGCAACCTGGAGAGGAACTAGTTTTTTGATCTACTATAAACACTAGAGTTGCTCGATGTCACTGCACTGATTTGGCACTCAGACAAAAATACTGATTAGCTACAGGATTCAAAGGGGAAAAAGACTGCTCTAGTATTCACATAATAAGAACCAGTCGAAAGAAAAATTCTAACATCTCTTTTAGAGTAATCATTGAGTACAAAAAGTATACATCAGATCTATATCAGTACAGTTGTAAATTGGGTTTCAGCAGAATCCATTGTCATAAACACAGTAACAGAGATGCCAAACATTAAGTACATGTACAAACATCAGGATGTAACAAAAAGCATACACCTTTTTGTTGAATAAAGAGCCACCATGGATTTTCTGGAGTTTTAAAACTATAATGAATTGCTGATGGCTTAAATTCATATAATGGATTTATTGATGACTTAAATGTTTGCTGATGGCTTAAGCCAATAATAGATTTGCTGATGGCTAAAACCCATAATTGATTTGTTGATGGTTAAAACCCATAGTGAATTTGCTGATGCCCAGTGTCAGACTAGGTTTACAGAAGATGTAGAGCTGTCATGCAGAGGACAATAACGCCATGGATATTCTAGCATGGGGAAACAAAGTGATAAAATTTGAATTTTACATTAAAGATCAAATTGAAACCAAAGATAATGGTATTACAAAATGTTTGTTTAAACTTACTTCTTTTGCAAGTTCTTACAACTGGTACTAACAATCCCTGGGTAGTAACAGTACATTGTGCTTAGGAAGGCCATGCGAAATCCTTGTCCCAATGGGTTTCAAACTCACAACCTTCATATCCAAACTTGTATAGTACATTACCTCTGGACCGTAACACCCTTTTTTGTTGACAAGGAAGAGACATAGAGGTTTTGACAAAGAGGAGGAATGATGATATATCATCACTGATCTGCTGATAACTTACTCTGAGCTACCATGGAGACAATAAACCATGAATTCCTTCTGGACACGGACATGGATCAAAATTAAGACAGTGACTATGTTGCTGTCAAAGTGAAGCAAGGACTTCCTGATGACAAAGTGTTGTTCTGGAGGTGACATTAAGTACTACCAAGGTTTTTCTTAAGAAACAATGCAATGGAATTACTGAAAAAGTGAAGCAATATTGGGATTCCTAAAAACAGAAGAAGTGGAATTGCTCAAGAAGGAATGCTTAGGAAAAAATGCCTTTGAAGATGTGCTTTAAAGGATGAAAGTATGGACTTAAGATACCTTAAAGAAACATTCATTTAAACAGAAAGGGGAAACAACTCTATAGTGATTTTTTCTTCTTCTCCTATCTTCCATCAGAACACAAATGCAATAAATATCTTTTTCATATACATCATATGAGAATTATTTGTTACCATCCCAACAATGGATGATAAAAGAGACAGAATACCTTTGTCAAACGCTTTCTTTGGGAGATGAAGGTGGCATTCTTCGACAAAAACATACACACAATGAA
>CM037789.1:56390574-56440574 GCA_021229015.1 Solen grandis | reverse complement strand
AGCTTGCAGTGTCTGAGTCTTAGTACAGGAGGAATGTATACCTGTGTGCTCTTCATTAACCTTTTCCACTTGGTTACAGTCAAACCTGTCTCAAGCAGCCAGTCAAGGGAGCAATATAAAGTGGCCACTTAGAGTGGGTGGTCGCTAATTGGAGGTTTGACTGAGAATTAAAAAAAAAAAAGTTTAAACATATTTTTTTTGTGTGTCTTTTTGTGTTTTTTTTTATAATACATTGACTATAGAGCTCAATAACATTCCATAGTTGTTAAAAATGGTACTGGTGTTTATCACTTCTTTGGCACTCAGTATAGGGGTAAGTCCAGGCCCATTGTTCTCAAAAATGAAAATGGTACTTAAGTATGATTTTCATACTCAAACTATGCCCAATGGTTTCAATAGGGATTTGAGTATGATACTCAAATTTGAGTCGAGTGTCAGTAGACATTGAAATACCACACCATCGGTGACTAATACCATAGTTAGTCAAATTACCCTGACAGTCCATTCTTTTTATTCCTGGAACAAATTGAACATGTAATCATTGATGTAGGGCTAGGGAGCCACCCTTATTTACAACCATAATGGTATATTGTAAACAGGAATTGAACCAACCAGATCACAGTGGGGCAAGGAAATGATATGCAAAAGGTATGTCCATAGAGTATGTAAATATCCCAGTGACGTTATTCCCCCTTCACAACAAAGTTGTAAGTGGGGTATACTGGATTCAGGTTGTCTGTCTGTCCGTCTGTCTGGCCACCCGTTAGTTTTTTTGTCCATAACTCAAAAAGTATAAAAGATATCAAGATGAAATTTCATATGTGGATAGATCTCATTGAAAGGTGGTGCAGTGACCAAAAACCACAACTTTCTATTATGTAATTTTGGAGTTATTGCCCTTTGTAAATTTTTATACTTAATTTTTATCCGGACCGTAATTCAAGAAGTATAAAAGGTATCAAGATGAATTTTTATATGCAGATAGATCTCATTAAAGGGGAGTGCAGTGACCAAAAACCATAACTGTTTCCCTTTGTAAATTTTCATATTTAATTTTTGTCCAGGCTGTTACTCATAAAGTATAAAAGGTATCAAGATGAAACTTCATATTTGGATAGATCTCATTGAAAGGAAGTGCAGTGACCAAGACCTGTAACCCGCATTCACATCATTTTATAATCCCTGTGACAAAGCGGCATATGGGGGGTATTTGCGCCATGACAATGGTAGTTCTAGTTAAAAGCAGCTTTTTTTAGCTCACCTGAGCACAACGTGCTCATGGTGAGCTATTGTGATCGCCTTTTGTCCGTCGTCCGTCGTCCGTGCGTGCGTGCGTGCGTGCGTGCGTCCGTCGTCAACAATTTGCTTTAAACAACATCTCCTCATGAACCGCTGAAGGGATTTTGACCAAACTTCACAGGAATCATCCTTATGATGCCCTCTATCAAAGTTGTACAAATTATTCAGATTGGTTAAAAAAGTAGGTCACAGGAGCTAAAAATAGATTTTAAAAATGCAAACTTTGAAAATCTTCTTCTGCAAAACTGCAAGGCCTAGAGCTTAGATATTTGGTATGTAGCATCATCTTATGGGCCATTACCAAGATTGTACAAATCATAGCCCTACGGTGATAAATGACCCCGCACCAGGGGTCACTTGTTTTACATAAGAGTTATATAGGAAAATCTTTAAAAATCTTCTTCTATGAATCCATTAGGCCTAGAGCTTAGATATTTGGTATGTAGCATCATCTAATGGTTCATTACCAAGATTGTTCAAATCATACCCTAGGTGATAAATGCCCCCGCACCAGGGGTCACTTGTTTTACATAGAGTTATATAGGAAAATTTTAAAAATCTTCTTCTATGAATCCATAGGCCTAGAGTTAGATATTTGGTATGAAGCATCATCTTATGGTTCATTACCAAGATTGTACAAATCATGACCCTATGGTGATAAATGACCCCGCACCATGGGTCGCTTGTTTTACATAGAGTTATATAGGAAAAACTTTAAAAATCTTCTTCTATGAATCCATTAGGCCTAGAGCTTAGATATTTGGTATGTAGCATCATCTTATGGTTCATTACCAAGATTGTTCAAATCATAGCCCTAGGTGATAAATGACCCCGCACCAGGGGTCACTTGTTTTACATAGAGTTATATAGGAAAATCTTTAAAAATCTTCTTCTATGAATCCATAAGGCCTAGAGCTTAGATATTTCATATGTAGCATCATCTTATGGGCCATTACCAAGATTGTACAAATCATAGCCCTACGGTGATAAATGACCCCGCACCAGGGGTCACTTGTTTTACATAGAGTTATATAGGAAAATCTTTAAAAATCTTCTTCTATGAATCTATTAGGCCTAGAGATTAGATATTTGGTATGTAGCATCATCTTATGGTTCATTACCAAGATTGTACAAATCATAGCCCTATGGTGATAAATGACCCCGCACCATGGGTCACTTGTTTTACATAGAGTTATATAGGAAAATCTTTAAAAATCTTCTTCTATGAATCCATAAGGCCTAGAGATTAGATATTTGGTATGAAGCATCATCTTATGGTTTATTACCAAGATTGTACAAATCATGACCCTATGGTGATAAATGCCCCCGCACCAGGGGTCACTTGTTTAACATAGAGTTATATAGGAAAATCTTTAAAAATCTTCTTCTATGAATCCATTAGGCCTAGAGCTTAGATATTTGGTATGTAGCATCATCTAATGGTTCATTATCAAGATTTTCAAAATGGTGGCCCTTTGGAGATAAATGACCCCGCACTAAGTCTTCTCCTCTGAAACCATAAGGCCCAGGGCTTATATATTTGGTGTGTAGTATTGTCAGGGCTAAAATGTTTAAGATTGAGTTATATCAGAATTCTTGTCTGTTTAAAAACCTTGTAATCAGTTGTAGCAATGGTACTCAGGTGAGCGATCCAGGGCCATCATGGCCCTCTTGTTTTTTCCTCCTATACCCTATGGTACGAAGATCTGATAACATTTCGTGAAAGGTTGTCTCCAAGTTAACCTTTATGTTATAAATATTAATGACAAAATGATATCGAAATTGGCCAATCAGAATGTGCTTTTCAAAACATTTTAAAAATAGGATTACTTTAGTGCAATATCTGTTTGCTGCCATTAACTTTAGAATGAAAAGTTATACCCAAGCATTTTGAAGTGGACAATTTGATTGGCTAATCAAAGGTCAATTGAGTTGACCTTTAATCCTATCTAGCAAGCGACATTTTGGATATGGTTTTAATTTGACTGGTTAAAATTCATCAATTAGAAAAATGACCTCTGCTGGTAGCATGTTGAGATGAGAGGATCACTAAGGATTTGTTCATATTGAGAATTTTATTTTACAATTGGACAGAAAACCATATTGCTGTTGAAAATCTTGTCGTTGTCTCTGGATGGAGTACACAGAGAAAGCCCATGTGTCTGAAGGGGCAGCCAAATACCCTTTCACACGCAAGGGTGTAACTTTCACCTGCTGTTACTTTACGCTTTCTCTCTTTGCTTCTCTTCTTTCACTCTTCTCCTTCGCACTGGGTAATTAGCAAAGATTGCAGACAGCTTAATATTATCTTATTTTACTAAATTCACTTAATACTACACAGGCCTTTTTCTGGCGTATCCACAGGTCTGGTAAACGGACCCATTCCCCATAAGAAATAATTTATTTTCCCAATTCTGTTTTTAAAAAATCCCAATTCTGGTTTAAAAAAAATCCCAGTTCGGCTCTTTTCAATGATTCAATTTGATTGACAGGCATTTGCCGAGTCGGGTAGTTGTCTGCATTGATTAAACGTTAGAATACAACAAAGATAGAAAAATTTCATACGCATACATGTACACATATATTGGTCTACATGCAAGTCATAACATTTTCTGCATACTCTGTTTACTTTTTATTTATTTTTTTAAAAAAAAATAAAAAAAAAAAAATATTGTGAATAACCCACAAATAAAGAACAACCAGATGACATACATATCAGCTCAATTGAAACAGAGTAACATTTAGCAAAAGACAATAATAACAAGAGAACCCAGCATGCAGATGCCAATGCTTGTTTGTTATAAGTGTTTGAGTAATAGGGCTACATTAAAGTTTTTACATAACAATCACAATGACCATACAAACATAATAGCTTTACTTTTCCTTCAAAACAGACAAGCTTAAATTGAAACCTGAATTTGCAACACTGCACTTTATGTATTGAGCAGAATGCTTCTTAAAGAAATCAACACGGACAGAAGGCTGTACAGTTGTCGTCATCATCTCTTGTTCAGCAGCACTCTCAATAATGTATCTGACCGACACAAAGTCATTAATAATATCATTGTGTGTTGTTTCACTGCATGTTGGAATCTCCTTGTCTACTTCCACGAATGTCCTGAAGTCAGTGAACATTCTGTGTTCTGGCCAGTCTTGACAGAGGGATGTTGTCGTGGTCCTCTTCATATGGTGTGTCTGGTGACTCGGGTCTTCCGTAGTGAGCCCTGTATGTCTGTGGCAGTTTTTGGTTGTGTCACCATGAATTTCGTAGAATTTTTATTATGTCCAGGATTGAAAGCTGGAACTCTTTTTAGCTCACCTGAGCACAACGTGCTCATGGTGAGCTATTGTGATCGCCTTTTGTCCGTCGTCCGTCCGTGCGTGCGTGCGTGCGTCCGTCGTCAACAATTTGCTTTAAACAACATCTCCTCATGAACCGCTGAAGGGATTTTGACCAAACTTCACAGGAATCATCCTTATGATGCCCTCTATCAAAGTTGTACAAATTATTCAGATTGGTTAAAAAAGTAGGTCACAGGAGCTAAAAATAGATTTTAAAAATGCAAACTTTGAAAATCTTCTTCTGCAAAACTGCAAGGCCTAGAGCTTAGATATTTGGTATGTAGCATCATCTTATGGGCCATTACCAAGATTGTACAAATCATAGCCCTACGGTGATAAATGACCCCGCACCAGGGGTCACTTGTTTTACATAGAGTTATATAGGAAAATGTTTAAAAATCTTCTTCTATGAATCCATTAGGCCTAGAGCTTAGATATTTGGTATGTAGCATCATCTAATGGTTCATTACCAAGATTGTTCAAATCATAGCCCTACGGTGATAAATGCCCCCGCACCAGGGGTCACTTGTTTTACATAGAGTTATATAGGAAAAACTTTAAAAATCTTCTTCTGTGAATCCATAAGGCCTAGAGATTAGATATTTGGTATGAAGCATCATCTTATGGTTCATTACCAAGATTGTACAAATCATGACCCTATGGTGATAAATGACCCCGCACCATGGGTCACTTGTTTTACATAGAGTTATATAGGAAAAACTTTAAAAATCTTCTTCTATGAATCCATTAGGCCTAGAGCTTAGATATTTGGTATGTAGCATCATCTTATGGTTCATTACCAAGATTGTTCAAATCATAGCCAAACGGTGATAAATGCCCCCGCACCAGGGGTCACTTGTTTAACATAGATTTATATAGGAAAAACTTTAAAAATCTTCTTCTATGAATCCATAAGGCCTAGAGATTAGATATTTCATATGTAGCATCATCTAATGGTTCATTACCAAGATTGTACAAATCATAGCCAAACGGTGATAAATGACCCCGCACCATGGGTCACTTGTTTTACATAGAGTTATATAGAAAAAACTTTAAAAATCTTCTTCTATGAATCCATTAGGCCTAGAGCTTAGATATTTGGTATGTAGCATCATCTTATGGGCCATTACCAAGATTGTACAAATCATAGCCCTACGATGATAAATGACCCCGCACCAGGGGTCACTTGTTTTACATAGAGTTATATATAGGAAAATCTTTAAAAATCTTCTTCTATGAATCCATTAGGCCTAGAGCTTAGATATTTGGTATGTAGCATCATCTTATGGTTCATTACCAAGATTGTACAAATCATAGCCCTATGGTGATAAATGCCCCCGCACCAGGGGTCACTTGTTTTACATAGAGTTATATAGGAAAATCTTTAAAAATCTTCTTCTATGAATCCATAAGGCCTAGAGTTTAGATATTTGGTATGAAGCATCATCTTATGGTTTATTACCAAGATTGTACAAATCATGACCCTATGGTGATAAATGCCCCCGCTCCAGGGGTCACTTGTTTAACATAGAGTTATATAGGAAAATCTTTAAAAATCTTCTTCTATGAATCCATTAGGCCTAGAGCTTAGATATTTGGTATGTAGCATCATCTAATGGTTCATTATCAAGATTTTCAAAATGGTGGCCCTTTGGAGATAAATGACCCCGCACTAAGTCTTCTCCTCTGAAACCATAAGGCCCAGTGCTTATATATTTGGTGTGTAGTATTGTCAGGGCTAAAATGTTTAAGATTGAGTTATATCAGAATTCTTGTCTGTTTAAAAACCTTGTAATCAGTTGTAGCAATGGTACTCAGGTGAGCGATCCAGGGCCATCATGGCCCTCTTGTTTACAGTTGGCAGTGTCCAACTGCTTCATTTTGGCCTGGCGTTGATCTTGAATTTTCGTGCTCAACGTGAGCTATTAGGATCACCCTGTGTACATTGTGTGTCGTGTGTAGAGGTAACCCTCTACCAAGATTGCTAAAATTATTCATATCCGGAAAAAAAAACATGGCCACCATGAGGGTGTGGGGTTGCAAATTTGCCTTAAAAGTATATAGTATATCTGGTTGCAATGGCAATGGAAAGAAATGAATTATGAAAACTTTAAAAATCATCCCCTTCAAAACTCCTGGCCAGATTTCAAAATGTTTTAATACATATGTTCCTCGGATAACACTCTACCAAGATTGGTAAAATTATTCCAATCCGTAAAAAAACATGGCTGCCAGGGGTAGGGCTAATTTGCCTTATATGTATAATGAAAACTTCAAACAACATATCCTCTGAAACAAAGGTACCCGGTACGTTGCTGCCCATTAAAAAAAAAAATTCAATGACCATATAATATAATAAGAAGGTAGGTAACTTCTTCCCCTGAAAACGTACATCATATTGTATCAGTTTTCTGTAACTCCTGTGAAATTTGGTAGATTTTTATAAAATTGGTCTTATTATACCCCCACAAATGAAATTTGGGGGGGTATATAGGAGTCACCCTGTCGGTCGGTCCGTCCGTCCGTCCATCGGTCGGTCCGGCGGTTGGTCTACAAATTTTTGTCCGGAGCATTTCTCCAAAACTACTGTACCTATGTTGATGAAACTTCATAGGTAGATAGACCTTGATGAGAGGAAGTGCAGTGCATAAGAACCATAACTCTGCATGTATTTTGAAAGGAGTTATTGCCCTTTGTCATTTTTAATCTTTTGATTTTGTCCGGACCATAACTCCAATACTAAAGTAGCTAGGTTGATGAAACTTCATTGGTAGATAGACCTTGATGAGAGGAAGTGCAGTGCATAAGAACCATAACTCTGCATGTATTTTGAAAGGAGTTATTGTCCTTTGTCATTTTTAATCTTTTGATTTTGTCCGGACCATAACTCCAATACTAAAGTAGCTAGGTTGATGAAACTTCATATGTAGATTGATCTTGATGATAGGAAGTGCAGTGCATCAGAACCACAACTCTATATGATTTTTAAAGGAGTTATTCCCCTTTGTTAATTTTTGTCTTTTGATTTTGTCCGGAGCATTTCTCCAAAACTACTGTACTTATGTTGATCAAACTTCATATGTAGATAGACCTCATATGTAGATAGACCTTCATGAGAGGAAGTGCAGTGCACAAGAACCATAACTCTGCATGTATTTTGAAAGGAGTTATTGCCCTTTGTAATCTTTAATCTTTTGATTTTGTCGGGAGCATAACTCCATTACTAAAGTAGCTAGGTTGATGAAACTTCATATGTAGATTGATCTTGATGAGAGGAAGTGCAGTGCATAAGAAAACCACAATGTAAATTCTTAAAGACAGGTTTTTGCAAACAATAAATATGGATGTGAACCATAATTAGACTGCATTTTTATTCTCCTCAGCTACAGATCTTGGGGGCAAATTGTTTTCTTCTGTGTGTCTGTATGTGTGTCTCTCTGTCTATCTGTCTGTCTGTCAAAACTTTTTAGCATTGTCCAAAACTTTTGAACCTTTACACATGACAGACTTCCGGTGTGGGTATTGATCACCTTTAGTGATAATATTTTTTTTTGGTATGCTTATAAGCCCAAATCCTATGTGTGAACATTCGTTTTATGTGTCATGTGAATACATCCTGTGTCAAAGATGGGGGTGGGGGTATGAATCACCTTCAGTGATAGTTCTAGTTTTGTATGGAAGGGATGAAAAAAGACAATCAGGTACAAAAAACACCCCCTTGTCAAAGGAATAGCGCAACAACATTTCGCGAATTTCAAAAATCCTCTCCCTCAAAACTTCTGGCCAGATTTCAAAATGTTTTAGTGCAGATGTTCCTTGGGTAACCTTATACTCAGGTGAGCGATTCAGGGCCTCTATAGTCCTCCTGTTTGTTGCTTCCGTAGCTGACATAGCTATCCCCCATTGCTGGGTCCTTCACTTAGTTGTTCAGCTTGATCTTTTTGTGACTCTGAGATTGTCAACAATGACTGACAATGTTAGAAAAAACACGGCTGATATATTCATATTTCTTTCTGACATAAAGTTCTCAAAATCTGATTACCGAAAACAAGTCTATTTAAATTCCATTAAATCAATTAAACAAATTCCTCCTTTGATTTGCAACATAATCAACATTAGCCTAAATCATCTCATTACATTTTGATGTGTTTATTCCTGTACCGCTGTACTTTGGCAATCTCACAATCTGCTAGCAAACATCACATGTAGGGTGTTAATTAGTTCGACCAATAGGTGTAAAATACCTAGCACTTGAAACTTAGTTCAAGAGTTCCAGCTATAGGTTGTGGTTTGATCCCCAACCATGACATATTCAAATTAGTTAAGAATGGTGCTAGTATGGCTTCCTTGTTTGGCACTCCGCATATAAGGGTAGTTCCAGGACTCCTTGGCCAGGTGTCAGGATAATGTGACTGGGTGTGGTATCATGCCACATACTGCTGTGTGGCAGCATTATATCTGTTTTAAATAGACATATATATATACATATATATACATGTATATAGTTGCAAAATGACTAAAATACTATTGGTGGGACTTTAAACCAAATTATACACAAACAACATTGGTGTAAGTGAGGGTATTCATCACTTTCCAGGATAGCTTTTGTTGTGTATGCATTGAGCATGCAACTCTGTATGCAATGACCTTAAATAAGACAGACATATTGATCAACAGGTTGTTTATTTGACACAGATTTCTCCTGCTTTTATCTCCTAGCTTCTCCCCGTTTGTCTTTGTTTTTCTCATTTTTATAGACTGGTTCAAACCCTGGCCACTCTAACATGGTTTTATAGACAGATGATCATTTTGTTTCCTCTCTCTATGAAGATGACACCCTGCAAATGGGACACTTAAATTCCTACCATCATAATTTGATTTCCTTTCATTTCTTTCTGTGACCCATCTCCACCATCTTTCCCTCACTCTTTCCCTCTTTCTATTATTATATTCTTCTGCTTTGAAATATAGCCGATATAAAGTGAACTGATCATTTCCCATAACTATGTCCAATAGCCAATAACAAAGACTAGCTTTGCTATGCCCTAATAAAAATCAATACATTCTATCATACCGTCAATAATACTCACTACCCCATGATAAAAATGGAATAATCCACCAAACTGATATTTTTTTTTTTTTTTTATGCTAATCAACTATTTAGTTTCAGCCTCTCTTTCTATGACACATTTTCTCCTTTTTAAAAGAAGGTCACACTAACATGAAAAAGTAACTCGGACACCTATATCAGCCTAGTATACAGTGTCCCGATATATATAACCTACTCCCACAGGTTTTCTGTTTCTACTCCGCTCCATTTCAATTCCATAAATACACAACGTAAGTCACACATAGTGTGACTTTTACCCTAAATATTTTCAGTCGCAAGTATACTGCATCCTGTAGTCAGAATGAGACTGCTTTATGCAATACTTGCAGCCTGTTCAGAAAATATTGATAATTTTAGGTCTACCGGAGGTCACTGGAGATTGAGAATGAGGCTTGTAGCTCTGCTACCAGTCTGTTTCAGGAAGTGAGTTTGTAATTAGGACAGTATCAGGTCAAATGTGTATGTGTAGACTGTGACCCTGTGTGAACTGCTGTCCAGGTCACACTGCACTCAACTGCCTAGACACAGTCCATTGGCTGGTTCCAGCAGGTGCTCTCATTCCTCTCTGAATGGACTGGTTCAATTGTTTGTGAGCTGTGCAGGGTTAATTTGATGTGCAGTGTAGTAACATGTAGGTCTGGTGATCAAACAACTAGATAATGCGGAGCAACTAGATTATGCGGAAGGTGCATGCAATTTTTATATTGTGCAGTCTGGCCTGAAGTAGGTTGATAGTTTAAGTAGATTTCCAGTTAAAATTCCCACATTACAATGAGAAGCTAGGATCTATTAATAGAACATGATCTGGTGCCCCATTAAAATGTAGTATCCATGATTTCAGAATATGTAGGAGGGCCTGATACTATTTTTATCATGGCCTAGTGAACGATTTTTTTTACTCTCTTTTCTGCTTGGTGTGTGAGCACCAAATTAGTGAAGGAAATATGTGGAGGTAGTCAATATTCTATTGCTTTCCCCCCCCCTCCCCCCTCTCCTTTTAACATGAAATGGAATAGTCCAGACTGTATGGTGAGTAGGTTGTGATTGTTGTTCAGACCTTACCATTAATGTCATAGAGGGTGTAAGGGCTGCCTGAAAGTTTGCCATGGATTAGCAAGAACAACTGGGCAAGTAGATATTTCACAGAGTAAATAAAATATTATTGGTAAATGTAATAAATTGGAAGTTATTTTCAGTGATCATGTATATAATTAGGAATTTCTCAAAATGGAGTTCCTTATCTTTCTTGTTAAAATTTAAAGTTCAGCTATGATGGCTGACTGGTTAGAACGATCACACATGAGCCTGAGTTGATTATCAGTCCCATGAGTTAATATTTCTGTCTATTTATTGGTAAATTAAACTATTTATAAAGGAAAAAAAAAGGTATCTTATGATTATATCCACCAAAATATACATCCAGGAGATATATGAATTAGAACTCAGGTCTCTTAAGCCATTACCTCACATACATGCATTTGATGTATTGTCAAACAGAGTACACCCTAATCAGACAGCTTCAACTAGGAGCAGTTTAGATCAGGGTCTCTTCTGTTTGCTCATACGATAGTGTAGCTCAGTTTTCACACAGTCAGAAGACAAAGAATGCTCCTTTGTTTCATATACCATTTTATATATAAAGTCAAGTAAATTGATATTCAATTATTCATCCAGTCATAAGTGTATATACGAATATTCATGAGGTGAAAGGATAAGCCAACTCCCAATTACACAGAATGACTTCATTTACACCTTAACTTTCTTCGTTAACTATGTCTAGTGTGCATTTTACCAAACTAACTCAAAATTTTGAATATCTGTTATTCCATTATTTCTTTGAGACAATAGAAAATATTTATACAATAATAATGTTTTTATTAGCATAAAAGAATTGTTGTTGATGTTTTTTTTGTTTTGTTTTTTCAAAATTTCATTATTGAAGCAATATAGAATTGGAATTTTGATTTTAGGAAAACATCAATATAAACACATGCTAGATCTCATTGGAAGCAAATCTTAGCATTTTTTTGTGTGTGTGTATTTCTTTTGAAAAACTTGAGTTAATTAAAAGAAAGATTTTGTTTAGAAGTTTAGAAAGCTTGTTCAGAAATTAGGTTTAAGACTGAAAACATATTGTGGTGAAATAGATTTTAAAGTTTCAAAAAAAAAAAAAAATCACACATTTTTTTGCTGGTGGCAAATATTGAGGTAACCTCTGTGTTATATAAGAGACTATAATAGACACGTATGGCACATATTTTAGGAAGACCTAGATAATAACTGATGATGAAATTGTTACAGGCGTGTGTCCTGTGTGGTATATATAATGCCAGACACGTGGAGGCCTCTATTTAAGTGTGCAGAGGACACCGGTGGCATAAACCCAGTTGTATACTTTGGAATTTGAGTAACAGTGTCATTGTGTCAGCTTGCCCAACTGATGGGACATCCGCGTGTCTGTATTGTTTTTCAGTTTCAAGGTTCAGTCACTGACCGACAGACTAAGGCTTTCTTTTTCTGTTTATATCTGCAGTAAATCCACTTCAGTACAGAGTGTTAAGGAAGTCTCCCTTATCTCTATTTTAAAATAACCCTGTCGACAGCCTCTGCATAAATTGAACCCTTTGACCTGATAAAGGGACCAATATAGTTATGCTATGTTCTTTTTATGTTTATATTGACCTAGATATGTGTGGCAGATGGTTTAAGCTGTTTAAATAATTGCCATTATGTTTTGATACCAAGTAGGATATATTCAGCTTAAGAAGTCTACTTCATTTTGTCATAATTCTTACTGTGGCATAAGTGGGTGCTAAAAAGGAATCACATATAATGTCTTGGCATGTCTCTGGTGGCTGATTGGTAAGAATGTTCGCCTCAGATGCAGGAGGTCATGGGTACGATCCCCAGCATCGACATACCAAAGTTGTAAATAATGGTACTGGTATAGCTCCCAAGCTTGGCTCTCAGCATATACTAAGTTGCAGGACTTGTTGGCCCGTTGTCAGGATAATCATGCTACATGTCTACAGCGTGAAATCCTGTTGGTGGGATGTTAAACCCAACAAACAATAAATTATTATCAGATATAGGGTTTATCTGAAGAATTATTAAAAAAAAAAAAAATGAGGAGAGAACAGCATGATTTTAATATGTCCAGAAAAAAAAGGGGGGGAGATTGAAGCTTTTATGGAAATAGCTTAATTCCTTTGTTGAATAAAGAGGATCAGATTTGGATTTGTAAATAAAAGAGTCAAAGGACACTGTCGTTTTCATTGACAGTACTATATATAGTTAATTCCTGTTTTGCAAAAAATGAAGGGGGTGGAGGGGCTATATAGGGATCCAGTTTGTTGGTCAGTCGTGTCCTGTCTTACAATAATTTCTATATTTTTACATAATATTGTTGAATCTAGGTGACGTAGAGGGAGTGTTCCTCACCATCAGTGGCAGCTCTAGTTTCTTGTACAGTCACTACAGTGTTTTGGTCTTGGCATGATCAGTGACAGTGCAAATATAACCAATATCTAGATCAGTTACACTGTTTATTTCATCACATCATCAATGGTATATTTTTCTGCCTACATCCATCACCTTGGGAGTGGCCTATGACCTAGAAATCCAATTATGTAGGCCTGGTTGGGAGAATTTCATCACTGTTGTCAGTTATTTGGTTCTCTGTCCTGGTAAACATAGACAGTAAGTAGGAGAATGTCTTTGGCTGAGAAGGGTTGGGAAAAATCTAGGACACGGATCACAGTCAGTGATGTGTCACAGATACCAGCTGTCTAGTGGTTTCTTACATAATGTGTCCGCTATTGAGTGCCTCACAAATTGTGGACTTTAGTTTGCAGCTTTTGTCTGAGTCTGAATAGTGAACATATTCAATTCCCAATGAATGATCCTATTTTTGTTGATTTAATTCGGTGAGGTCAGAATTAGTAACGATCTGCCGTAAAAGTACATATCCCCCCATTTTAATAAATTTTTTCTTCCTTTGACCTAAATACAACATGTACCAAAGTAGAAATTTAAATAACCTGATGTTCACATTTACTATACAGTCAACCTGTATTAGCAGCCACCTGTATTAAGAGGTCAACCTGCATTTAGCAGTCAGTATTTTTCATTAAATATAGCCAAACTAGAATTTTGTTATGTGTTTAACCTTTATTTAGTGACCACCTCTGTTAAGCAGTCACTTTCTCTTGTTCCCTTGACAGACCACTTAGGACAGGTTTTACTGTATACATACATGGTTTGCACAGAACTTGAAAAACCCTTGAATTTGATGTCTGTCTTGAAACACCCTTGAAAATCACATTTTAACTTATAAACCCTTAAAAAAACATCTTAAAATTAACTGAAAGGTCTTGAAAAACTACAATATTGATCATAAAAAAGTGTTTATCAAGTTGTTTGAAAATTGAGGTTCATCCCTTTCATGCTTTAAAACTCAAAGCATAAGTTGTGGTTTATGGGAGTTCTTAATTTTGAATTTTAAGGCATTAAAAAAAAAAAACCTTAAATTTTCCTTAAGAAAAATTTGTATGAACCAAGATACATTGTATAGTATTTATTATTTTTCACTATAGAATTAAATATTGAGTATTCGTAAAAATAGTTGAGTTGTTTTAACATCCAATATACTATCTGTTTAATTTTAATTGAAGAAAAATAAAGGGAATTTTTATGCCCCACCAACTCTGTTGTTGGGCATATAGATTTCGGTCCGTTCATCTGTCCGTCCATCACACCTCAGGTTTTCCTTTGCATTGAAGCTTTTTTATTCTAAGAAGATGGCTTCAAATTTTTATGAAACTAGGTACACATGTACACCATGATATGATCTATTTTATATACAGTAAAACTTCATTCGCTCGAACACGCTAGGGACTGAAAAAAAAAGGGCGAGCCATCGGTTGTTCGAGCCAAGTCATGTATCAAAATGTACTCATAAACATGTGCATGAATTCCATATCGTTAATTTCACCAGTCAATTTCCAGATTGTTAAACAGTTTTCTCTGTTCTATTTACCTGTATATTTGTGAAAAACATGTACACGTAAATTCTAACATTTGCTGTCTTATCTTAAATTCTTAAACGTCATCTGCCTTGTAAGATTTGAGGATGGTTGACAGTTGACTTTTCCAGTCAGCCATTTCTGTGGAGCATTTACAGACTTTGCCTCTCCACAAACTGATTTAAAGAAGATACCATGACGCTCTTTAAACCTGTCAAGCCACCCATTGGACTGTTTGAAATCAGTTAACCCTAACTGATCGGCGAATTGCTTGGCCTTCTCGAGCAAGATAGGCCCTGACAATGGAATATTGCGATCACGCATTGCAGAAAACCACTTCAGCATTGCCGTTTCAAGCTCATCATAGCATCCTGGCCGCATGAGTCGTCTCTTAGGGCCATCCTTTACATAACCCTCTTTAATTGTGTAGCCTTTTTTATCCAGCCTGCCAAGGTGTTTCGCGGAACATTGAACATTCGTGCAATCTCTGCCTTAGATTTATGTCCCTTTTCTACCTCGATTATAGCCTCGTATTTTTCTGCCAGGGTCTTTTGCTCCAGCTTCCTTTTCGTTCCTTTTTTTCCTGTTGCCGATCTGGGTATCCCCGTTGCCAGGTCCTTCCCCAGATTGCTCGGCATTGTCAGCAAACATGTCCGGGTATCCCCCGTTGCCGAAACTGATGTACACTGCGACATCTCAGAATTGAGTGATATGAAAAATTTTCGCTCCTCATTTATAGAATCAGGTAACAGCACTGGCATTTTTTACTCAAATAAGAGCTGAATTATGATTGCAGTGAAATATTTTATTTTTATTTAATTAAACATACCGCCTCTTTAATTAAGGCTATTTTCAGAGATTATGTATGCCAGTTTGCACTTAATAATTCTAGGCCAATCGCTGAATAATTATGTAAATGCAATTAAGTTTCGGGTCCTCTTTAAGTCAGATTATATGCTTTAATTGGCCAACCACATGTTCTCAGTTTGTTTAGCCTACTTGATTGAACAAAGGATTAGCAGTCACACACCAGAAAGGTGAAAACCGTCCTGACGAAAATCAAAATGACCTAGACGCACTGATAATTTCAAAGCTTCTGAGACACACGGACTATTATACAGGAAGTGTTCGAGCCAACTATTGTTGTTTACGCTATAAGATCAACCAAGGAACAGTATGATAGTGACGAGCCATCAAGCGATCGGTGGTCGAGCCAAGGGTTGTATATTTAGTTCAAATAAAAGGGAATTGCCGGGACCGAGAAATATGTTCGACCGTCACATGGTAGGCGAGCGTGCGGGTGTCGAGCAAACAAAGTTTTACTGTATATGCAAATCATTGACTGTGACCAATATTTCACGGTTGGATGGTTTACATCCAATATACTATCTGTTTAATTTTAATTGAAGAAAAATAAAGGGAATTTTTTTGCCCCACCAACTCTGTTGTTGGGCATATATATTTCAGTCCGTTTGTCCGTCCATCACACCTCAGGTTTTCCTTTGCATTGAAGCTTTTTTATTCTAAGAAGATGACTTCAAATTTTTATGAAACTAGGTACACATGTACACCATGATATGATCTATTTTATATATATAAAATTATTGACTGTGACCAATATTTCATGGTTGGATGGACATGGTAAAATTGATTGCACTGCCTCAGGTATACCTTTGTGTTAAGTTTTTTTCTACGAAGGTGACAACATTTTTATGGAACTAGGTACACATGTACATCATGATATGATCTTTTTTAATATTTATGCAAATTTATGGTTGTGACCTATATATCACGGTTGGATGAACATGGTAAAATTGGTTGTTCTGCCTCAGTTGCACCTCAGGTTTACCTTTAGGTTCCAAGCCTTTTCTCTATGAAGATGACTTCCCATCTTTATAAAACTACATAAACATGTACATCATAATATGATCTATTCAGTATTTATACAAATTTATGACTGTGAACTACATTTCATGGTTTGATGAACACGGTTAAATTGATTGTTCTGCTTCAGGTTCAGCTTTGTGTTTAAGCTTTTTTTCTATGAAGACGAATTCTCATCTTCATAAACATAGGTGCACATGTACATCATGATATAATTTATTTAATATTTATGCTGTTTGCAAAGTTATGGCTGTGACCTATATTTCATGGTTGGATGAATATGGTTAAGCTTAGGATGGTTCCCCACCCCTGCTGTACCTGTTACGGGGAGGATAAATGGGGATACCCATAAACGCAACTCCAAAGAAAAAAGTGTAGAACTTAAGTTTTCTATAAATACAAAGCTTATGAATGGATCATATAATTATGAAAATTGATACAAATGTACATGATATAAATTTAAAAATACAAACAATTATTTGATTCTGACCATTTGCTGGCAGGGCATTTGTGTTGCAATGACACACTTCCTTGTTATACCTTTTAATTATCATTTACTTGTGTACCCTGTATGAATAATGATATTACTAGTTGAATGAATTCATTCATTCATTCATTCATGTTTGCCTCAATGAGACTTAAGTGCTATGCACAAGAATTGGGTCCTTTTCTCCCTGTCTACCAGTCTCCATGATCAGTGTCACATTTATTGGTGAAAGGTGCACCTTAGGTCGCTGTCTCAACATGTTTCCTTTGGGAATCCAGTTATGTTTTTAGTTCACCTGAGCACAACATGCTTATGGTGAGCTATGTCCGGTATCTGTCCATGTATTATTATTAGGCAACATTTTGCATTAAACAACATCTCCTCCTAAACAGTTGATTGGATTTTGTCCAAACTTCACAGGATTGACCATTATGAGGCCCACCATCATAATTGTTCAAATTGATTTGATTGGTTGAAAAAGTAGGTAACAGAAGCTAAAAATATATTAAAAAAATGCAAACTTTAAAAATCTTCTTTTCCATAACTTAAAGGCCTAAAAGTTAGATATTTTGTTTGTAGCATCATCTAGTGGACTACTAATGGATCTCTACTAAGTTTTTCCAGCTCATGGCCCTTGGGTCAAACTTGGCCCTGCTCCAGGGGTCAATTGATTTAACACTTACTTATATAGGGGGAAAAAAAAACAAACTTAATAAATATTTTGTCAGAAACCCCAGGGCTTAGAGTTAAGATATTTTGTTTGTAGCAGCTGCTAAGTTTGTTTGAATCAAAATTGGCCCTGCCCAATTACATAGGCTTACATAGGAAAAAAATCAAAAACCTTCTTGTCAAAAACCACAAGACCTGGAGTTTAGATATTTGTTGTGAAACATGGCCTAGTGGATCTCTACAAAGTTTGTTCAATTCATGACCCAGGGGTCAAAATAGGCCTGCCCCAGGGGTCTTTTGATTATGCCCTCCCTTCGAAGAAAAGGGGGCATATTGCTTTGCACATGTCTGTCGGTCAGTCCATAGACCAAACAGTTTCCAATCAATAACTTGGGAACGCCTGGGCCTAGGAACTTCAAACTTAGTCTGGAGATTGATCATGACCAGTAGATGAACCCTATTGTTTTTGAAGTCACTTGGTCAAAAGTCAAGGTCACAGTGACCTCATTTACTGGGCTTGAATTTGAAAATGGTGACCAAGCTGTTTCCGATCAATAACTTGAGAACGCCTGGGCCTAGGAACTTCAAACTTAGTATGGAGATTGGTCATGACCAGTAGATGAACCCTATTGTTTTTGGAGTCACTAGGTTAAAGGTGAAGGTCACAGTGACCTTGATTTACTGGGATTTTATGTTAAAATGGTGACCAAACCATTTACAATCAATAACTTAAGAACGCCTGGGCCTAGGAACTAAATGACCCCTTTTGATTTAGGGGTAACTAGGTCAAATGTCAAGGTCACTGTAACATTGAATGCCGAGATAGATTCTGATCAAAATGGGTTCTGGTCAAATCTTTTTCACCAGTTTTTTTTTTCAGCATTTTCACCTTTACTGGGTGCAATATACAAGGTAAAACTCAAAAGAGACATTATTCTTCTTGTTTACCTTTTTTTTCATGTAAAAAAAAAAAATAATAAAAAAAAAAAAAAAAATCCAACTTCTTTATTTACTAGGGACCAGAAACGGATTTTTTTTCTTCTTTTTTTCCTAAGTTACCAATTTGTAACCAGCCCACGTTATGAAATGTAGCTATATAAATAATGTGGCATGTGAGGGGGGCATATATGTTTTACAAATATCTTGTTTTATAAAGACTTAAATAGGGCTATGTTCATTCAAAATTTGGAGCACAAAATACAGTTTTTGTGAGGAATTAATCTTGAATTCAGTTTGACTTTGCTATAATATAGTAACTTGTATGTATGCTTGCAGTAACAGGCATTTTTAGCTCGACTTTTCGAAGAAAATGAGAGCTTATACTGTCACTCGGGCGTCGGCGTCGCAACACAAGGTTAAAGTTTTTTTCAAACATCAATAACTTAAATACTATCAAAGGTATTCCACCCAAACTTAAAATACTTATTCACCATCATCACTTCTACCTTACTTCTAAGGCCCACAATCCTGGCTACCCTATTTTTGGAGTTATGCCCCTTTCATACTTACAAAACAGCCAAAATCAAGGTTAAAGTTTTTACAAAGTTGTATATCTTCAATACTATCTAAGGTATTCAACTGAAACTTCAAGGACATATTCACCATTATTACCTCTACCTTACTAACAAGGCCCATAACTCTTGCTGTACTACTTCTTAAGTTATGCCACTTTCATACTTAGAAAACAGCCAAAATCATGGTTAATTTTTTTACAAAGTTGTATATTTTCAATACTATCACAGGTATTCCACCATAACTTGGAATATTACAATTTCAGATTTTAGCACTGGAGTTGGCGGATCAGCACACCACATTCTCAAATTGATTCTGCATGCTAATTTCACCAATTAAAAATGTTATATTTGTTTATTGGAGGTGATAGAATAATTTCTACTATAACTAGAACATATCATCATTGATATGTACCATACTATTAAAATCCATAAAACTGTGTCTTAGCAACTGAGAAAAGTCGAGCGCGCTGTCTTATGGACAGCTCTTGTTTCTCAAGTGAACGATTTCAGGGATATTCCTCTTGTTAGTGTTAATCCTCTAAAATATGTTTTATTATGAATGTATTATTATTCAGCTGGATGAGCTGGGTCGAGTGGTCTGCAACATCTGTAACATTGTACCTGGGGGCGTCATCTGTTTCTTCCCATCCTACGACTATGAGAAGTTTGTCTACACACACTGGGAGAAGACAGGGGTCATCTCAAAACTGTCTGCTAAAAAGAAGGTAATGGTTACATTCTCAGTGGAACTTGTTCAAATTGGGCAGTCAAGGGGATTAAGGAAGTAGCTGGTAAGCCCTGTAGGCTGCTAAATACAGGTCAAATGGAAAATGAACTGCAATTCCAGGGATCCAAGAGCTAGCTGCTTTGTTGTGAAGTCATTGTACTAGTAATTAAGGTAACGGCAAACCGCCTTAAAATGAATATGCGTATATGTTAAATCAATGAAAAGCTGTACAAAGCTCCAACAAACAAAGGCTTTCAGTAATAACTTGCTTTCAGTAATAACCTTCGACAACATTTGTTGTGGGGATATGCCTGTTTTAGCATTGTGTAAATTATATACCCCCATCAAACAAGTTTTGTGGATGTCTATATTGGACATGTCAATTTTTTTCCAGATCACTGAAGCTGTGGTAGGTACATGAAAGTCTTAGTTGACACAGGTTGAAGACAGTCAGTTAAACACGTTTACCATGGTTTAACTGTTGGTCTGTTCTCTGTTTAAACTTAAACATTAATTAACCTACGTCAACTATGAAACGTGTTCTCAAACTTATATTAATCAATCTAGATGACTCTAGTGGCAGTGTTTGTGGTCATTATTATGGGAGGAAAGCCCATGTATCTTGACAGGAGTTCTTGTACTTTACCCTCTCATGTACATGACCAGGAATCGAACCCAAGATGCATTGTTGAGAAGCAAAGCCATTTACCACTACATTATACAGGCACCTATTATCTGTTATAGGAGTTATTAGCAAGGTAGATATAGTTACATGTATTTATATTGTATCCTTGACTTTGAATCAGGAACTAATCTTTGAATATGAGAATTTCCATCAGACATGTTGTTTCTATCGAATATCTCATGTTAGAATAGAGATACAGTTCTCATACTTGGTAGGTAGATACCTAATGGTAAGAGGAAGATAGAGATTGATTTTCAGGTTAATAGGATGAAGGTCACTGTTATTAAAAACAGATTTTTCATTTCTGTCAAGAGTGAGGTATGATGATCTGATGGAAAGAGGAAGATTGGGATTTATTTTCAAATCAATGGGGTCAATGTCAAGGCCACTGTTACTGAAATAGTCAAGGGACAAAACTACTCACCAACCTAGAAAAAATTGCAGTGCCTGACTTAATTCCGCTTGACTGGTGATGTCATCAAGCATATTATGACATTATCAATGAATTATGATGTCATCAACATTCTAGAAGGAAATAATTATGTATGTTCTTTAAACATGCATGGCTCAAAAAAAGAAAGACTTGTTTTGGTTACAAAGATCTTTTACGATGTCAATTTGTGTGATGACGTATGTTTGCTTGTATGGCAGGGCTGGAAATAAGTTATTGGTAGTTTGATTGCCTTGGGCAACCCTTAAAAACCTGTTTTCACGTCATTTGAAGTGTTTACATTGACATTTTTAGTTTGAACATATTTCCAGATATTCAGGGAACCCAAACGAGCAGGGCAGGTGGACCAGGTTCTCAGCAGCTACTCTGAATGTATACAGGTATGTACTGGACAGGTAGTGAGTTACAGTTGAACCTGTATTAGTGGCCACCTTTATTAAGCAGTCAACCTCTATTAAGCAGTCAACCTGTATTAAGCAGTCAACCTGTATTAAGCAGTCAGATACATGTATAATGTTGACAAACTAGCATCTTGTTTTATAATTCATATAGTGGCTACCTCTGTTAACCCTTTCCCTCATAGAGGAACCATGAAAAGACCTATGCGAACAGCATAAAACCAGATCAGCCTGCGAGTAACTCGCAGGCTGATCAGGTTTTATGCTGTTCGCTGCTCCTCAGTGGTCTGGAAATGAGGATTTTATAATTAAATTTGGTAAGGTTTAACTGTGGTTTTCTGCAGATCAGGCTTTATGTGGTACCTATGAGTCTATATGAGGGAAAGGTAAGATTTCTCGTGACTCTGGTCACTGGTTCCACTATACATGAACACAAGATGTGGAAGTATTAATCATTAGTGGTAGTTATATCTCCACTTCACTGAAGTAGTGGCAACACAGGAATCAAGCTTGTCATGTCAAGTCCTGTCCTACTCCTGCATTATATGAAGACATGTTGGGGTATTGATCCCATTAAATAATACCTATACACACACACATGTTTCACAGAAGTAGGGACTACATAGCAATCACACTAGTCTTGTCCTGTATGAGCATGTCACATCACTAACTACAGGTGGGAAGCGGTGGAATTAATCGCCTCTAGTGATCTATGAGCAACTTTAGAATATCAGTCTTTAAAAATGCTTTGATATTGACATACTGTTTTTAGCTCACCTGAGCACAAAGTGCTCAAGGTGAGCTTTTGTGATCACCCTTCGTCCGGCGTCCGTCGTCGTCCGTCGTGCGTCGTGCGTCGTCAACAATTTGCTTTAAACAACATCTCCTCTGAAACTGCTGGACAGAATTTAATGAAACTTGGCAGGAATGTTCCTTGGGTGAGGCTCTACAAAAGTTGCTAAAATAAAGTTGATCTATGAAGAACTCTGGTTGCCATGGCTACAAAAAGAAAAATAATTTGAAAACTTTAAAAATCATCTCCTTCAAAACTACTGGCCAGATTTCAAAATAATTTGGTACAGATGTTCCTTGGGTCAACCTCTACCAAAGTTGCTAAAATTATTCCGATCCGTAAAAAAACATGGCCGCCAGGGGCGGGGCTTATTTGCCTTATATGTATATAGAGAAACCTTTAAACAACATCTCCTCTGAAACCACTGGACAGAATTTGATTAAACTTGGCAGGAATGATCCTTGGGTCAACCTTCACAAAAGTTGCTAAAATAAACTTGATCCATGTAGAACTCTGGTTGCCATGGCAACAAAAAGAAGAAAAAAATATGACACTTTAAATATTATCTTCTTCAAAACTACTGGCCAGATTTCAAAATGATTTGGTACAGATGTTCCTTGGGTCAACCTCTACCAAAGTTGCTAAAATAATCTTGATCCATATAGAACTCTGGTTGCCATGGCAACAAAAAGAAAAAAAATGAAAACTTTAAAAATCATCAAAACTACTGGCCTTTTAAAAAAACAGATGTTCCTTGGGTCAACCTATTTATTTCAGGTGAGCGATTTAGGGCCATCATGGGCCTCTTGTTTTCAGAGATGCAATGTAATTCTGATATAATATTTAATACTCAAACTCATAGACATTGGCATCCTAGATCTCCTTCTTACAATAGTTTCACAGTCCATGGTTCTGGTTCATATTAGAGAATATAACAATCAATTTTTAATTAGGGGATACTTTGCTAAATTCTATGCGTACCTTTGTTTTAAAATTATGAAATTCGCGAGTATGATCTAACATATTTGACTCCTGTAACCTAACAACTTTATATATCAATTATATTGATATCCCAGTTATTCATAAAACGTTCTCATGGTGAGCTATTAGGATCACCCTGTGTCTGTCGTTGTGCTTCATCAACAATTTGCTTTAAACGACATCTCCTCTGAAACCGCTTGACAGAATTTGATTAAGCTTGATCCTTGGGTGAACCTTCACAAAAGTTGCTAAAATAAACTTGATCCATGCAGACCTCTGGTTGCCATGGCAGTGAAAAGAAAAGAACATGAAAGCTTTAAAAATCATCTACTTCAAAACTACTGGCCAGATTTCAAAATGTTTTAGCACAGATATTCCTTGCATAACCCTATACTCATTTGAGCAATTCAGGGCCTCTATGGTCCTCTTGTTAAAAATAACAGCTGATCACAATGCAGAAACCGAGTCTGTTTTGAAATTATCAGCAAAAGCAAAAATGGGATTTTTTTTTTAATTATATATTTTCAATGACAGGTTTTGAAATCATCTTTATAACTGAATGTGTTATATTTTCCCCTAGAAATGCCCAGGCAGCCTGACTGGATCGGTACTATTCTGCGTGGTCGGTGGGAAGATGAGTGAGGGGATCAACTTCTCTGATGATCTGGGCAGGTATGTTCTCATATAGGTCATTTTTGTGTCACCTGGTAACACTTGTGTTCCAAGAACACTTGTGCTAATCACATGGACATCGCGCATACAGAGATTTCTAATCAACTAATCACATATTGATATCATACATACAGTCACATATGATATCATACATATATTCATGTATTGATATCATACATACAGTCATGTATTGATATCACACATACAGTCATGTATTGATATCACACATACAGTCACGTATTGATATCACACATACAGTCGCATATTGATATCACACATACAGTCACATATTGATATCACACATACAAAGACAGTCTAATCTTATAAGTTATATATGGATATTATATACCGTATACACGGTCAGATTAGGCGCAGCTACGTATAAGGCGCATCCTAACTTTCAGGGTAACTTATTTGAAAAGAAAAATCACTTATCGTATCGTATGCGACGAAATCTTGTTTTGAAATTTGCGCTGTCGTACATTTTGACAGACCGAAAGCTATCCGTACGTCACCGGGCTAATCATACGGTGAACCGTTTTATTTACACATGGCATAAGATTACCGTTAGACCGTTACATTAACGACGGGTAGGATAAAGGTGACACATTTTCATAACATGACATTACTCAACCGTGTCCCCGCATTCTAACACTGGGGACCATTGTCACCTGTCAAAATTCTCCCAACTAACAAACATTACGTAACAATTGCCACCTGTCAAGTTTCTCCTATACATCATGAGGTCCCGTAAAATAAACTTATTTGTTTATATTGAAAATGGCTTCCATCAAGTTGTTTCAGTTTCTCACGATCATTTTATCATGAAATATACCTGTAGGATAACTAATAAGAACAAAAGCAATAATCTGGTATTGTTTATCATGGTTTCGTATAGACTTTGTGTCATATTATCGTATTCATTGGTTTTCAGTATATCCATTTTCTGAGATCGTATACCGGAAATTTTCACTTCTCGGTGATTGAAAAAAGAAACCTGAAAAGCTGTATATCATTATATAAGGCGCATCCCCTCTATAAACTTGAATTATCTGGAAAAAAAGTGTGCCTAATCTGCCGGTGTATACGGTATACCGATTATCAGACCTTTTTCTCTATTCATGGGGAAGAAGCCAGAATATCATATTGTGGGAAGTAAAAGCACCATTTTCTTAAGTTTCGGGAATGTAAAACTTGGAGTAAATAGTGATTTAAAGAAAACTGCATGAATTCAAAGAAATTTTCAAAGGGGAAACAATTATGAACAGTCCCTGATAAAGAAGGGAAAAACACTGAGATACTTTTTTACCAAATAATCCACATGGAACTCATGTTTTTGTTGTTTTCTTTATTTTTTTGTATGGCTTTGATTATCGCAAATGGCATTTTGATAAATATGAACTGCTATACTTAATTATTTTATCATACATACATAGACTTTGCATACATAAATAAATCTTATTTTTCTTCAACTTTACAATCGCCCGTCCTTTTGCATCCCATCTTGTTTTACAAAAGAGTTAAATATCTTCTCTCACTGCTGAGTTGAAGCTGTGTAGGGGCGAAATTCATCATGTTATTGGTAACTCTGGTTAATAATGTGAGTGTGTGATGGTATAAAATACATATAAAGTAAGATAAGTATACAGGAATGGTTTTATTTCAGGTGTGTTCTGATGGTGGGGATGCCCTATCCTAATATCAACTCTCCAGAATTGAAGGAAAAAATGACGTACCTCAATGCAAACTTTGTAAGTAATTTACCAGGTTTTCTAATTAAAAATAAAATAAATAAATAAATACTTAAAAAAATAAATAAATAATTGTTGCAGCCTATAAATATAAACTTGTTGAAAGATTTGTATCAGTGGTCTGGTAGGTCAGTTGGTAGAGCACTCAACCTATAAGCAAGAGGTTCCAGGTATTTGTAATATTCTGGCTGAGCATTTCTCTCACTTGGTTACATAAATTTTGAGTAGATAACTGAACAAGTTTATGGACATACATTTAAGATTGTTTATGAAATTAAGATAATCATTGACAGATATATACAAGACATGTCAGTTTGTTGGTTCAAATTCTTGTCTATAAGTTTGTAAAGGTAACATTCATGAAAGAGTCTTGCCCCCTTGCAAGTTGCAAAGCAACTAATTTTACATTCATTTTTGTGTCGCCTGCATAGCATGGCAGACACATAGGGATCACTTTGTCCGTCGTCGTCGGCGTTGTCGTCGGTGTCGTCGGCGTCACACTTTCTTGTCCGGAGCATAACTCGAAAAGTATTTGAGGTATCACCTTGAAACTTAAAACATGGATAGATCACATTGAGGTGGAGTGCAGTGCACAAGAATGATAACTCTGACTTTCGTATTTTCTGAGTTATTACCCTTTGTTGATTCTGAGATTTTATTTTTGTCCGGACCATAACTCAAAAAGTATTTGAGGTATCACCTTGAAACTTAAAACATGGATAGATCACATTGAGGTGGAGTGCAGTACACAAGAATGATAACTGACTTTCGTATTTTCTGAGTTATTACCCTTTGTTGATTCTGAGATTTTATTTTTGTCCAGACCATAACTCAAAAAGTATTTGAGGATGGATAGATCACATTGAGGTGGAGTGCAGTGCACAAGAATGATAACCATGACTTTCATATTTTCTGAGTTATTGCCCTTTGTTGATTTTCAGTCTTAATTTTTGTCCAGGGCATAACTAAAAAGTATTTGAGGTTGCTTAAAACTTTATAGATAGATAGATCTCATTGAAGGAGTGCAGTTCACATAAATGATAACTCTCACTTTCTTTTCTCCTGAGTTATTGTCCTTTGTTGATTCTCAGTCTTTATTTTTGTCAGGAGCATAACATAAAAAGTATTTGAGATATTGCTTTGAAACTTCATAGATGGAAAGATCTCATGGAGTGCATTGTGCAAGAATGATAACTGTTGTATTTTTGGAGTTATTTCCCTTTGTTTATTTTTTTGGATTTAATTCTTGTGTGGTGCATAACTTGCAAAGTATTTGAAGTGTTGCCTTAAACATTTATAGTAGATAGATCTCATTGGTCTGAGTGCAGTACACAAGAATGATAACTCAATAATGATAATGATGACTACAAACTTGCAACATATATATAATTAACGTCATAAGTGCTTAATGACGTCATAATTTTTCTTACAGTTAATGTTTTGAATTCATAGTCATTCTGACACTCCTCTGATGAAGACTGTATAGTCGAAAGTGCTCGGGAAAATTATTACATATTGCACTGTTTGAATATTTTATTTCCCCCCCCCCCCCCCCCCCCCCCCCCCCAAAAAAAAAATTATATATATATATATATATATATGGTGTGTGTGTGATTTGGTGTTATTTTGTACCTCACAAAATAGATTATGCTTTATCAATAATTTGTCAAAAGATCGATTTTCTAGTCAATTCTTTCATCAAACATGCTTAAATGCAGGCGACACAAGTGTTCCGAGGAACACCCACATCTAGTTATCTATGCTACCACCACTGGGCCACAGTGAATGGTATTGGGTAAAGATGAAAAGGTAAAAGCATTTTGTAGTCTTAGAACATCGATTTTACAGCTTCTATCCCTGGTCATTGGGTTACTAGTAGCCATCTATCAATCTCCCTGGGGAGTCTTTCACTCCACTTGTGACAGCCTACATTATGGCACCACGGATTATACCGCCCTCTCAGGTACCAATTTACACTTGGGTGAAGTGAAGCAATGTGAGGTAAATTCTTACTCAAAGAAATTGGCAGTGTCCTTTGCAGGACTCAAACCCAGGACCCCTTGATCACAAAGCACATGTCCTACCACTGGGCCACTGTCCCTCAAGAAGGTAGCAGCACACTAGAACATAGTCAAATGTTGGTGTATTTGTTTCAGCCGAAGGATAAGGAAGGGAAGCAGGCTGGCCAGGTACACTATGAGAATCTGTGTATGAAGGCTGTCAACCAGTCTATAGGTTTGTTCTTCATTCTTCTACCACGTGAGAATTATCAGGATAATTACTGATGATAGAGAGTATAGTGTCTACATCAGATTGTAATTTGCTTGCAATATATTAGTATCTTAAAATGACCAATCCCTGTGCCCAGTGGTAAGAGAATGCTCCATCTAACTGTGAGGCTATAGGCTCACATACCAAAGTCATTAAAACTGATCAAATTGCCCTTGCTTGGTGTCCAGTGGGTAAGGGTAGTTCCAGGACAGGTTAACCAGATGCCTGGATAATGTTATTGGTGTGGTATCTCTCAAATAACAAAGTCCAAAAATGGCTGAAATTCTATCAATGGAACTTTAAACCCAAGCAAACGAGGAATATCTATGAGATAAGAACATTGTCAGATCTTTAAAATTTAGAACTGCTTACAGTCTAAGTTGATAGCTCCTTTTTCTTAAAGGGTAGTTCCTGTGACTGGGTTTGGTATCATACCGCATGTCTACAGTGCATTCTGTAAGTAGTTAAAACAGCAGTGCTTAAAGATAGTATATTACAAGCCCATGTCTGGCTTAATTGATAATGTCTTTAAAAGAAAAGAATACTGTTTATTATTGAAAGTATGTCTTTATCACTCAATTCACATGACATCATCCTGAAAATTAACAAACAACTAAAATAGGTCTGAAAAATATTTTGTTTCTTAATCTTTAAACTGGTTGATTGTGAGAAAATAAGTCAAGATTAGGAGAACACAACACATAAATGTCATGAAATTGCAAATAAACCTAGGCTTGAGTTTGACATGAACCAACCACCATTGGCTTGATATCTTCTTGTCTTCCACCTATATATCTGTCGATGGAATGAAAATTCAGTAAACCACAAATGGGCTTCAGATTGAAAAAAAAGAGCTTTTATCTGATTGAAAATACATGTGAATATAGTTTTATAAAAATAGAATCTGAATAAAAATAATATTCAATCGTAAGATGTTTTCTGTTCCTTTCACTTTAAATACATCTTACGTAACTAAGAAACGCATTTAATCTCCTCGTGTAATAGATTCTGTTGTGTTCTTCAACTTACAGTAAAGGCTTACAAATCTTCTTAGAAATATCTTGATGATATGTTTTGGGTTTCATTTTTTAATAATATTGATTAATAATGTATTTTATAAATATCAACCAGGTCGGGCTATACGACATCGAGGTGATTATGCCACTATTTTGCTTCTGGACCGACGCTACAGCCGCAGCTCAACTGTTGCCAAACTCCCGGGCTGGATCGCTGAACATCTGGTCAAGATGGACAAGTTTGGCCCAGTTTGCTCCTCTGTTTCAAAGGTTGGTTTCCATCCCTTATACCTGTTCAAGGATGGTTTTTACTACTTAGTCAAATAATAGTCGGTTCCCGTCCTTTCAATCTTGACAAATATAATTTTCTGTCTCTATCCCTTTCAGTAGTTGTTTTCTGCCCTTATACTAGTCAGATTAGTTCCTTCGGCATTTTACCAAACAAGGCTTTATTCCCTAGCCATTATAGTCAGTCATAAGTTGATAGTTTTTATCAGAACCCCACTTCACAGAAATGAATTGCTCCCTTCAAGTACCATCTTATTCTCACATTACATGAATATAAGTTGAAATGATAGGGAGTATTAATCACACTAAGTGATAGCTCTTGTTTCTCCATCCAAAACAGTCTATATGTTATGCTTGAATGTCCCACAGAGGTGAAGACTTAGGTATAACTTAAGATGAGTTCAGTTCTTCTTCATTGCGACCCGGGTCTTCTGGTTCAAAGTTAGCCAAAAATACTTGGCATTAAGTAATACTTGAAATCTTAAACAAGGTAGGAACATATACACCCATTGTTGTCTTACAAAATGTTTCATGTAAATAATCAAGTTAGCTTTCATAATTATCATGCTGACGACCAACATGTGATGAGGAATTAAATACTTAGTTAAGCCTTTTTGAGGAGACACAACTGATGAAATATGTTTAAATATTTAAGTATTGCTTAGTGCTAAGTATGGTTTGTGGAAGTAAGTTATACTCTAAAAAATCCTTAAATACTATTTCAAGCTTGTTTTTACACGATCATTTCAAGAGTGACAATTTCAAGAGCAATGGCTTGTTGGGTAAGCATGTACTAATAAGAAACATGGAGTAATTAAATAAGCAATATGTATCGAATTTCATATATTGGACATTTTTATTATGCCTTAAAGATATATTTTTATTGAATGGTCTTTATCTACATTTATTTTCTAATCCACCCATTAAATATTGGCTGTGTTGCAGCATGTTTGTAGTGCAAGGGAGATAACTCAAATATATCAGTTCAACCTGATCCCATGCAAACTTATGTAATAGGTGAAAGCAATTTGTTGATTGATTATGAATTTATACAATGGTTTCATTTAAATGTTTAGGATTTTATAAACAGAAGTCACAACTTACCAATTAAAATAAACAATTAATCTGATTGTTGAAAGGTTTATCAAAGATTTTTTTTTTTTATTATGAAATGATTTTTGTTACAGTATGTTTTCATTCACATTTTCAATATCAGGAAACCCACAGCTAAAATTGAATTCTTTTCACAAATTATAAACAATGGATTTTTTTCCAAAAATATATAATATCCTTTTCTTTACTACACTATCCTTCAAAATTAGGCCACTAAATCTGCCCCCCCCCTCAAAATAAATTACTACATAACATATTGATGTCTATAAGAAAGAATGTTTCACACTTTTGATTGTGTGAGTTTATGGATCTTAACCCAAATTAAATTGCCTGTATTTCAAAAAATCTTAATTTTAGGTTTTCCTTAATTCAAAATTTTGACATCATAAATCTCTAAATTTTTGGCCTAGGGATTAGAGAAGAAAAACTGTAAACCTAGCAGAATATTATATTTCATTTATGACATATTTCATAAATGCATTCCAGAATTAGTTACTTTATTCAGTTTTTACACGTTGAATTGTTATTTTTTCTGAGGTATAATGTAAAATAAAAGCTATAGATTACATGATCAACTTTTTGGAAGTCCTTTTTTAACATTATTGCATTTCTTCCATTTAATTACTTGCAGTCCTGAAGCTGATAATACATGCTGAAATCATTGTGTTACTCTTTACTCTGGTGAATGAAATTATAACATGTATTTTTTTTTCAGTTCTTTGCTGAAAAATCAAAGAGTTGAGGGTGCTGGATCAAGAGACAAGGTGCAGTGTTATGGACTAAATGCTGGGACTTCCTTGGATTCCGTGGTGTGATGGACTGTCCTGCAGAACATCCTCCTAGTCTTGAATCACATGTTTATGTGAGAAAGTTTACAGTATACCAGTACTGGCTCAAATTCCACCAGCAACATTTAGCACAAAGTAGTACTTAAAAAATATTAACCCTTTCCCTCATATAGACTCATTTTGACGCCCTCAGTAGGTATCACATAAAGCCTGATCTGCAGAAAACCACAGTTAAACCTTACCAATTTTATTTACAAAATCCTCATTTCCAGACCATTGAGGAGCAGCGAACAGCATAAAACCTGATCAGCCTGCGAGTTACTCGCAGGCTGATCTGGTTTTTATGCTGTTCGCATAGGTCTTTTCATGGTGTCCTCTATGAGGGAAAGGGTTAAATAAAGTTGTCTTACCTGTGTGAGTGGTTGACAGTACACAAAGATAGATAGGTATAGACATTTCATCATTTCTGTTTTACAAACTACTCAAGTAAATTTTGGAACAGGAAAAGGGTATTGCACAAATTCAGTAACAGATGGTATATACAAATTGATTATCCAACTAGTTTTGGTCTTATGTTTGATTCTCATGTGTATATTTAAAAAGTTCTGATTGTCATGTGATGATCAAATAAATGGCTAAGTTAATAGAGATATATACTGTATGTCCTACTGACTATCAATATTTGTTGAGAGGTGAATTAGATGGGTATTTTTATGAAACAAATATGAACCACATTAACCCTTTCCCTCATAGAGGATACCATGAAAAGACCTATGCGAACAGCATAAAACCAGATCAGCCTGCGAGTAACTTGCATGCTGATCAGGTTTTATGCTGTTCGCTGCTCCTCAGTGGTCTGGTAATGAGGATTTTACAATTAAATTTGGTAAGGTTTGAGTGACTTTCTGCAGATCAGGCTTTATGTGGTACCTATTGAGTGCGTCAAAATGAGTCTATATGAGGGAAAGGGTTAACACTTAGTGCTAAGATAAGTTGAATTGGTGCTAGTCAGAGGTTTTATGCCACATGCTTTTGTGTGTGCTTCTAGGTTTTTTTGGTTTTTTTGTTTTTTTGGGGGGGGGGTTTTGATAAAAAAAAATGTGTGCATTTTATTAGACAAATGTAAGAGATTGGTCTTATATACTGCATTGTAATGGACTTGTACTAATTATTTAATTTAAAAAGGGGTATTTATATAGTAATATTTGTGAGCTAGGTTCAGTGTGTAGCTGATGTATTCTGTCATTGTAAGGAAGATTTGTGGTTACAAATCTTGGTGGACTGGTCTAGTGACTGAGTTTTTTGGGTGTCTGCCCTGTAACAGGGAGGCCATGGGTTCAATCCTTGGTCAATCCCGATATCTTTAAAAATGGTACATGTATAGCTCCCTTGCTTGGTGCTAAGATTACAGGGGTAGTTTCTGGACTAGTTGATCAAAAATGAGACTGGGTGTGGTATCATGCCACTTGTCTAGTGGGTAATACCAGTATCACAAATGAGGCAGCTTTATATATGTCTTATGTTGATCAAATCCCCAAATGACTAAAATACTGTTGATGGGACATAAACAGCAAACAATGGACATAGTATATGTTGAAAAATCAACAGTCTTGGAAATTATATCAAATTCTAATATAAAAAAATATTTTCAAACCAAGCTTATAGTGGAGGATTTTCAGTTAAAGGAATTTTTATTAAATGCCAGTAGATGAAATTAATTTCAATAGGATAAAATTTGAAAGAGTTACATATAAATTGACATGGTAAATTTTTACTGTAATTAAAATCTTAATGTGCTGTTGATTTTGCACCAAGAATATTATGTAGTATACATGTATTATTCATTATTAACCAGGTTTTTCATCAGAATAATTTGGAAAAGTTGGCAGCTGTAATCTCCCTTTGTCTGGACCATATCTTTTGCAATGCATTGAGATATTTTAAAAAGAATTTGATACATGTACAATTGTTTAACATGATGAGATGGTCTGTGACCCCATGCTTTGGGTTCATAGCTGAAAATGGGTGTAATAGACTTTTCCAGGCTGTTACTTCTACAGGCATTATTTAATTTTCCAATAGTTTTCAAATGTGTAGATTATCTTGGTATGAAAAACCTGGAGTTTGTTAAATTTACACTTTTCTTGTACTTACCTTTTTTTTCTTTAAGAATAAAGCTCTGGTGAGAAGTAACAAAGAGATTAGCAGTTAATTTGTAAATTGTTTTGTTTTTGTTTTGTTTTTTTTCTAAATAACTACAGATACTCAGAAAAAATGTAGTGAATTTGAAAACTTTAAACAAAAATAGGTTAATGTCACATTTAATGTGTCTCTGTATATGATATTAGATTTCTACATCTAGAAATAAATGTTATATTGTTAAAATTGCATTTTTATTATTATTTACCCATATACATTTTTCTTACCCTGTTACAGATTTACATACATACAATTGAAATAATTTTACCGCCAGTCCGTGTAGTGGTATGAATGATCTATAGAAATCACACCTATCGTCTGGTCTCGTATCACAAAAAGTTAGATTGTAAAACCTTTGAGGAACAGCATTGCAAACATAACATTACTGGCAGCAAGTCTATAACCAAGTATCCGAGAAGCACATCTTTTTCTTTGTCTCTTCAAGAGTAACTGTCCCTTTTTACTGTTTTTTGGCTGTTTTCCGGTCATTACTGTTTACTTTTTATCCTTAAATAATTGAGTCAAGGTTAAGTAATGGGGAAATTAATCACATTCAATAAAAGCTCTAGTTCCTGTGGAAACAATGTCAGATGATTACAAAATATTATTAGCAGTGTCTGCTCCCAAACTTTTGAAAATATTGGCCAATCATCACGCAATTTTGCTGTTGCATTTTGTGGTAATCAGAGCTCTTGTTCAAAATAATTCAGTAAGCCATGCATTACTAGCTCTCAGTACCAATTTGCTATGGTTTGCCTTCCAGTACTTCTAATTATTCCATTCTAAAAGGGAAAGAGACATAGTTTTGACATTGTTTGTCCATTCTCACCCATATCTTGATCACTCTTACATACACTATAAAACTCTTCTGCATTTCATGTATATTCCCTTAAGAACCCCTGTATTATGGCCCTTTGTACATAAGAGTTTACTGAGTAAGGAGTTTACACCTTCCCAGTTTATGCCCTGCCTGCTAGATCAACTGCTCACAAATTGCAAACAAAATCATGTGGCCTTTTGTGTCAACCAAGTTAATTTGAAATACATAATTCTATAAACACTAGAAAGGTCCATTACTTTCAAACCTTCTTTCCTGCTCAAGAAGGGGATGCTTGTATCGCACAAATCCATTTTCTCACTATGTTAGAAAATACTCTCAGAACCCTTAACTTGGTCGTAACATGGTCATGAACATTACTTTACCCTTTATCTAATGAATTGTGTATAAATTTATGACTGAATATTAATCTATTGAACTTTAAATGGTGTATATGAAACAAAATTTTCTTTGCTGTGCTGTCTGTAAAATCTGAGCAACAATATTATATAAGCAATCGGAGGAGACCTTTCCAGGAGCTGTCTGGGTCTGCACTGTTTGCCTAGGAGTTGAAATGAATCTTAATGAAGTAGCGGGTTAAGTTTTAAGAAAATTAACCCTTTCTCTCATATATACTCATTTTGACACCCTCAATAGGTATCACATAAAGCCTGATCTGCAGAAAACCACAGTTAAACCTTACCAAATTTAATTACAAAATCCTCATTTCCAGACCACTGAGGAGCAGCGAACAGCATAAAACCTGATCAGCCTGCGAGTTACTTGCAGGCTGATCTGGTTTTATGCTGTTCGCCTAGGTCTTTTCATGGTGTCCTCTATGAGGGAAAGGGTTAATGTATATAACTTTATATAACTTTTACATATTTTGATAGTATTCATAAATTTTCATATTAACATAAAGAACAATGATCTTTACTTCTTTGTAACAATTATGAAAGTATTTGAAGGCCAAGGAACAAAAGAACAAGCATGAAGGTCTGCCTATGATCTTCTTAAGACTGAAAAGTCTACGCACAGGAACCAAGTTATCCTAATCCCTCTCACTGGTTCCTGGATAGGACCAGATCTTTGTGCTTTGAAAAGATCTAGGAAAATTTCTGATCCCAATAGGGATTGAACTGCCAACTGTCAGACTCATATGAACTACTACTGGAACACAGCACCTTGAATTACTGGAAAGAAATTGATCTCCTGGCATAGACAAATGCAAAACAAATATGATAGCAATATTGTAGTTTTCTTGTAAAATCTTATTCAATTTTGATGATAAAAAACATTTTAAAACATGGATCTTTTGCACAATGCAAGGACATGGATGCATTGCCTGAATTTTGTTAATTTATAATGCTGGTCAGCACATACTACTGGTTCATTTAAGCAGTTATGAGCTTATTCATATCCCACTTTGAGTATGGGGATGGATATAAAGTCTCCTGACAGCTTTTTTTTTCTTTCTTTTTTTTTTTTTTTATTAACGGTATACCCTCAGATACAAAGTGTATGGGGGCTGTATTAGAGTCTTTTGGTCGGTCCATCAGTCCTATTTCTTGGCTATCTTTAGTCGGATTTTTATCAAACTTTACAAGACTGATAAGTACCAAGCCTAGTTACGCATATCGTTGGCACTCAAGATTTGCTTGATTTTAAATGAGTATGGCCCTTTGTTATATTTCTCAAATATATTTTGTTTTTTGCTTATAAATATTGGTTAGTTTTGCATGCAAGGGATTCATGCTTATATCTCAGTAACTAGGCATGACTGCATGAGATAGATTAGAAACATCTTATATATTCAGGGGTATCACACTAACAAGGTAGATAACTCTTGTTGAAATATATTACAAATTATGGCCCCTTTTAATTTAAATTAGAAATTTTGGTAAATTTGCATGCAAGTAAATTTCATGCTTTCATCTCAGTAACCAGGCATAGATTGATTTGAAACTTCTTTAATATGTTCAGTGTACAGAGACCAATATTTTTTGACTGAATGATAATGCAGATTATGGTCATTATTGACCTAGACTTTTGGTTAAAGTTTTGTATACAGACTACTATTCAGATTATCTCAGAAATGTTTATATTTAACTCTTCAACTGAATTTAATACAAATTATGGCTCTTTTTTATCTTAGATATTTTGGTGAAAGTTTTGCATGCAGTGTTATTATGCTTATAGCTCAGTAACTATGCATGGGATTGATTTTAGAATTCATAAACATATTCATGGGTATCAGACTAACATCATGTGCAAGGTATGTGAAGGACAATAATTGAAATAGATTTCATTTGATTTACCAACAAGTATTTTGAATAGTCGAGCATGCTGTCCTCTGACAGCTCTTGTTTTTTTTTTTTGTTGTTTTTTTTGTTTGTTTTTTTATGGTATGAGTAGCACCCTCAGTAACTGACAAAAGAAGACATAATTACCATCAGTAAAACAACATTTATTCCAAATTAATTACATGTGGATATGATTATGAAATTAAATCTAAAAATGATGGTTATATTATTTCTTAATGAAGATGATGGAGAAAAATGCCAAACTGCCAACATTATTTCCTAAATCCTATAAAAATAAAATATTACAAAATCCTTGCAAAAGCTACCGTCTGCATCTTTCCGAGCATTACAGTAGCCGTACAATAAACTAGAAAAGTACACACATTTCTGTGACGTAATCCACAGGAAGTTTCAGTAATGGCTGAGAAGGAAAATTGTATGCCAAATTCATCGATCAAATTTCTCCAGGAAAAAAGAAGAATGGCTCACTGACAGTCATTTTCATCGTTGCTAAGCAATGGAGAACGCAGCAAAGGTTGCAGCAATATCATTAAACAACGCCAGAAGTTGTTTGGTAACTTCAAATTACGGAAGAGCTTTTGCCAACTATTTGCTCTATCTAAAATTAGAGACGGAACGCGACGAAGATGTTTACAATGAATTTGCATTTGCTACAAAAGAATGGTGTGAAGAACTTGAGGAAAGAAATCGGATAGAAGATCTCTTTAAATGTTTTGACCAGGCATGTGAAATATACCCAGATCATGATACTGTCTTGAATAACATTGGGGCGCAATTGTTCAGGTAATATATTTTAGAGGTTTAATTATATATTTATTTTTGTTAAGTACTCCTGCTCTACTCCTGGAATGAAATGTGATTGATTGTTAGGGCTGACAAGAGAAATAGTCATGTACAAGGTCTCTAACTATGCGTAACATTGGAGTTATTCCCCTTTTTCCTCATTTTTTTTATTTGCAATAAATCCTTTTCTCCTCATGCAACTGAAAGAAAATTTTATTGATGGACACAACTTGACAAGAGGGATTGTTTTGCACAAGGTCCATATCTTTGGCATCAATATTTACTTAGTTATTCACACCAACTATAGTACTATGTTTTCAACCCAAGTTCTCCTAGATTTAAAACCAAATTACCTCTCAAAAGTGTAAATGTGACTGAACAATTGTATATATCAGGGTTCGACATTAAGGCCCGACAGAACGACATTCACTAGTAGATTGATGGTCCGGTCCAGCTAGGTCCTAGGCTAACACGACCGACTGGTCGTGTTCTAAATTAGTCAATGTTCACAGAAATTTTATCTTTTGACACATCAAAAGCACAAATATAACTGTAATGGTCAAACTATTGACCCTTGTTGAAACATTTTCTTGGAAAACCCGTGTGTGCTATATTTAGCGGCATTTTCAGTAACACCCTTGACACGTGTTCACTCATTGGTATGTGTTTTCAGAACGAGGCTGTTTCCCCCACGCACTTGCCAAGTTTAATGTCGTAATACTAAGCTAAGAATGCTTATTTCTTCATCTAACTTTTCATTTTATAATTTTTACGAAATCTTCGTATTATAATGAATAGAATTTAATTTAAAAATGCTAGAGATGCAAGTTAATGCATGAACGCTGATCTTTTTATTATGCTGGGATCCAATGTATTATGACAATAGACCTTTTTTACGATTTGTTTTTACCACATTGTGCAGCCGATACGAAAAATGCAAACATTCTTTTCATCCAACAAAAAAGACAATGTCAGTAATGAACAAAAAAGGTAAAGAGGAATCAAAGAAACTGTATGAATAGATGACAGGAAACAGATCATTTTGCTTTAAATGGAATTGCTTGAAAATCATCAAACAAGAGACATTATCTGGAAAATGCATATTTGGGGATTTCCATGTAGGTACAATCAAGGTGTTCATGCAATTTTAATGAAAAGCATGTAACACAAGAGTAATTCTAGTATTATCTTTGTAGACCTTTATTCATTTCTAACGGTAAACATGAAAAAAACAAAAAAAAAAAACACTGTTAGGTATTCCGAAGTAAGTATATTGATCTAAGTATGGCATGTATGTGTTTTACACTTTGGTCTAGTTCAGTTAAGGTCAGGTCTAGTAGGTTTTCTAACTTACTGGTCCACTGGTCCAGCTCTCAAATAAGTTAATGTCGAACCCTGTATATCTCTACAACATAAGTATACTAGAATTAAGCAAAAATGCTGAAAAATCAATGCTGTGTCAAAAATAAATACTTACAGGCTACAAAAATCGCATGTGACATGAAAAAATTATAGGACTTATTTTTCTATGCTGATGTAACTGCAATCGAATGATGTAACTGTTTTTATCACCTGATTACTTTACCAAGAGTACGAATATAGTTTGTTTCGATGCAAAGGTGGCGTGCAAATAAATTTGAAAGTGAATGTGCAGCAGTCATTTTAGGCTGTTACAATAACCCATGTGAAGTCTAAAACAATTCATTGTAACATACTAATAATCACATCAATCTATAGACTTCAGATATCTCCAAGTGTTATTTCCGAAACCTGTATATCTACTATCCGAAATGAGTTCGGAGCCTCTGACCTGTGCAGAAAATTTGCATAATTACTTCAATCTATAAATAGAGTCTGTTATAGATAAGGTACTGCATGAATACAAATCAAAGCTCTGGTAGGGCTGAGAGAACAGGAATGCCGCATTTCTTTTGTTTATCAAAGTGAATTTAATTATTGGTGATCAACTTGCAGCTCTTCAAACACTCTTTCATTTGAGACACACACAACTTCAGTGCCTTCAGCGCTTTGAATCTATCTGTAACACTTTATCTGACAAGCCTCAGCAGGTAACACATGTGTTCCAAAAACAGATATGTTTTATTACGATGTGTGTAATCTTAAACTGTAAAATTTATGCAGTGATATAATCTTGCTCTTTGAAAATGATTGTCATGTGTCTTTTATTTTCTGTTTCAACACTGAACAGTTTATGATTTTTGTATCTCTGAATATTATGATCAGCATCAAACAAGGTTTCTGTAGGTGAAATCTTTTTTAAAGAGAAATGGATATATTTACCTTATATTAGGAAATACAAAAAATAAGATGAAAAGCTTTGATGCAGGGACTCTTAGCAGGATTTATAAACTATGAGACTAGATAATTGTACATTCTCTGACATATTTCAATGTTTATCACAGATTGGGCTATATAGAAGAGGCTGCTGCATACATTCGAAGGTCTTTGATCATCAATCCAAACTACCTGGCAGCCCGGGACAACTTGGAGAATATCTGCAGTCATCTAGTGGAACGTTGGCATTTTTCAATGCTGAATGATAAGCACAGAAATGTTGCTTACAAGTTTGCCATTGATAAGGCAATCAAGTCTGGCTATGACACAGTTCTGGATATTGGAACTGGAACTGGAATTCTCAGGTACTGGTCATAATGATAAATATGATTTAAATGTTCATGATGTGTGCAAACTGAATTATAACTTTTTGGGGAAAGTAAAGTTTTTTATTAATGTGTAAGAATGATGTTTTACTTTTTAGCTCACCTGAGCACGAAGTGCTCAAGGTGAGCTTTTGTGATCGCCCTTGTCCGTCGTGCGTCGTCAACAATTTGGCTTGTTAACACTCTTAGAGGCCACATTTTTGACCCAATCTTAATGAAACTTGGTCAGAATGTTTGTTTTCATAAAATTTTGGATAAGTTCGAAATTGGGTATTGTGGGGTCAAAGAGTAGGTCCTGAGGTCAAATCTTAGAAAAACCTTGTTAACACTCTAGAGGCCATATTTTTGGCCCAATCTTCATGAAACTTGGTCAGAATGTTTGTCTCTATAAAGTCTTGGACAAGTTCGAATTTGGGTCATGTGGGGTCAAAAAGTAGGTCACGAGGTCAAACATAGAAAAACCTTGTTAACACTCTAGAGACCTCATTTTTGGCTCAACCTTCATGAAACATTGTCAGAATGTTTGTTTCGATAAAATCTTGGACAAGTTTGAATTTCTGTCATGTGGGGTCAAAAAGTATGTCACAAGGTCAAATCTATAAAAAATTGTTAACTTTAAGGAATTTTTCCCCTTGGACAAGTTCGAAGTTGGGTCATGTGGGGTCAAAAAGTAGGTCCATATGAAAAATCCAACATACGTTGCTCATTTATAATCAGGTGAGCAATTCAGGGCCATCATGGCCCTCTTGTTTTATTTAGATACCAATCATTCAACATTTTTTGTATGAGGTGATTTAAATAAACTAAAAAAAAAAGCATCTACAGCTAATGTAGTGCACCTCTCTCTCTCTCTCTCTCTCTCAAATGTTGATATTGTATAAAAAATTTGTTGAAATAGTTTAAAGCATAATTATCATAAGTTACTGTTTTACTATTGTGACTAATTTGAGAAGAGTGGACATTTATATTTCATAAAAGTTAGATAATAATGCAAAGTTTTATAGGAAAATATAAAGCTCCCAAGTGTGTTTACTTTTTTAGATTTTAGTTTATAAAGTACATATATTTGATCCTTTCAGTTTGATGTGTGAATTCTCTGGTGCCCGTTCTGTGACGGCATGTGATAGGTCTCAGGCCATGGTGGATGTTGCCAGAGATGTGTTGAGAGATAATGGAGTCCAGAACAGAATAAACCTTGTCCACAAGTTGTCCACTGACATGAAGGTGCCCCAAGACATGCCTGAGAAGTAAGACTGACAATTGGTTTAATAAATGGATATGCATGTAATAATTGTATTAATAGTTTAAACATTTTATTATATTCTGATTCTGAAATTCTTAAAGTTTATTTTACCGGTGGTTCATGGGTAGAACCAGTACTTGGCACTTGGAAAAGTTCTGCAAGATTCTTGCACCCACCCCAACCCCAAACTTGTAGTCAAGTACCTTTGTACCACCAAATTTTTAATTGCATATAAAGTTGGGTAAGCATATTTGATTCAGGCCCTGTTTTAGAAGGGTTATTTCATGTTTTGAGTCTGTATGCATAAATTATGTTTGATGTATGCTTATTTGGAATAAAATCAGTTTTAATTTATGGCCTGTCACAAGCATTGACCGTTCTTTTGCTTATAGATATATTCAAATTAAATATTCAGATTATCCAAAGCAATACTGAGATATTTGTTTACAGTTTCAGTTATAGATAAACATTCCTGAGTGCAGTTAACTTTTTTTTATTTTTCAGAGTTCGACTTGTTGTTACGGAAACATTTGATGCAGGATTGTTTGGTGAACACATAGTGTCAACTTTGTCACATGCCTGGAAAAGCTTAGTGTCAACCTCACCTGTAAGTTATTTTTGTCAGTACATCACAAAAGGGATCAGTACACTGATGGAAAGTTTTAACTGATCATTTTAAATTTATGACTTATCTCAAAACGTTGGGAATTGTAAGAATCAAATTTTATTTCATTTTCTGGTCTGTGAAAGGTGACTTATATGTGCAAAATTTCATTGAAAGTGGTTGCAAATTACAATGGCAATAAGCTATGATGTAAAGCTACCCTCAAAAGTCAAATTCAAAACAGATAGATAGATAGATAGATTTATTTAGGCATTGGCAAATACAACATGACATAAACATTTCTGCATTAAAAATAAAAACTATAGGAATATAAATAAATGAATATTATAGTTATATAATAAAACCATGTCATGAATACCAGCACCAGGGTTAGCACAAGAAAGAGAGAACTCTTGTTTCCATTGTGGACCCTTATGTGGTAATATGACACGGAGAGGCAAAACTAAGTTGTTTACAATTACAATAAATTATCACAGTAATCAATACAATATTATATCACAGAAAATTCATAGTATTTAATAAAACGTTGCATATATGTGATAAATGTGATCGGTTCGAACTTTCCGTCAGTATATATTAAGCAAGGTGAACCAAATGAATTAAGATAATGTTTGATAATGCTCTGAAGCTTCATGGTCATGTAGAAGAGTTAATGATTCTGGTTTGTAAGACTGGGTCCGAACACTAATGGAGGCAAGAAGACCTTTCCAAGGGCAAAGTTCAAACTAAAAAAGTGTCAGAAAGCAGAAGAAAAAGTTGAAGAGACTTTTTTCCACATGTATGTTAAGATCATATTTGACCCTGGTACAGGAAAAGGGTCACTTCTCTCGAGGGGGGGGGGATATTTCGCTAATGCTAAGGATTTCATAATGTCATTACTTCAGTTACCTGTGACAATGTTGGTACATTTACAGATGGGCACAGTGATACCCTGTGGCGCCACCATGTATGTGTGTGGGATAGAGTGTGAGGCTATCCGGAAACAGAACAGGTATGCCAAGATTTTAACCTTTCACCATTACATACATTTCTATAGAAGACTGTTTTGGAAGGAAAATACAGCACTAGATATTTCTTACTTAGTGCAAAATGACTAATTAAAACTAAAACAGCCTGGGTTTGGACTTGATCAGCATGTTAGTAAGTAGGAGTTTGATCTGTAAAGTTTGTGTCTCTTAAGCAAAGTTGAGAATCTATCTAAGCATATGTAAGTTTGATATGGCTGAGAATGTTTGTCAAATTTTGGGCTTACATAGATTTTGCAAATCACCAAAGTGTGTTCATTTAGATAAATGAAGCTGATAAACAGTAAATGATAGTGTAATCTTATATGATTTGATTTAAAATAATCATACTTTTTCTTGCTTAATATCAGTTAAACCCAGCTCATATTTTCTCTCCCTCCAGGATGGTATACCCGGTTCTGCAGTGTCTGGACCTCAGTACCACAGAAATCCTCAGCACGACGAGTCACGTGCCAGAGGAACCCTACACCACAGAGAATCTCTCCAACATCCGGGGTGGTTACAGAATCCTCACCAACATTGCTGAGCTGCTGCGAGTCAGCTTCTGTAACCTATGTGTAAGTTCAGTGTTAAGCATTGTTACTCGTCATATTTACTATAGCCCAACTTTGTAAAATGGTCTTTCATGTCACACATTCTATTTCATAGAAACAAAAATATCTTTTCACACTGTTGAGTCAAGGTAGTATTATCACTAAAGTAAGGGTATCTATCACCTTCAATGATAGCTGTAGTTTGTTTATTCTCTATAGTTTTGGACAGATATTTGGTAAAACTTTCAGATTTTGAAAGAGCTCACACTTGTCACTGACTATTACCTGTACAGGAACTAGAGTCCCTTAACAAAGGGAAGGACTGGATATGCAACCTGTATGTGAAGCAACATGGCCGCCTGGACGCCCTGGTGGTATGGTTCGATCTCCACCTTGACGACACGGTTACCATATCAACAGCAGCGAGAGCCAGAGCTGCTGGGAGCAAGCCATCTATCCCATAACAACAGTGACACGGTTGGACCCAGATGATAACAGTGAGCTTTGCATTGAATATTTTGCATATTTTGTTTAAGTTTTGATTTGAAGAAGATACAGGAAATTTTGATTTTGTTTTATTTATATAATAATATGAATTAAATGTAAAAAAAATGATTTAAATATTAAGATGTTTCAGAAATAATTTTAATCTTGGATAGTCAATGAGACTCATATGTAAGAATACAAACTAAAACAACAAAGCCATAAAATAAAATGGTTTAAGAATTGACTTCATTTGTTGTATTTTAATTTCAACAAATAATCCCTTTATACAATTGCTAAACAAAAGAGATACAATGTTTGTATAGGTTGATACCTGTATCCCAGTACATAAGAAAATTTATTTTCATAACAGGATTTTTTTAAAATATATAAGTACCTTTAAATAAAAAAAAAAGTTATTGGTTTTTTTTATTTGCTTCATACATAAGAGTAGTGATACATCTTTAAAATCTAAATTGTACTCAATAAGGACCTCATTTTCACTACATACAATACATCTCCATTTTAAAGCTATTCTTCAGGTCCTATATTAGTATTGCATAATATTTGACCACATTATATCTGAATTCAACTGAATAGGTCATAAAATATTTGGGTCTAATGCTAGATGTTATATTGACTTTAACATTACAGTGATACCCATTAGGATAGATAACTCACACTGTACTTTTATTTGTTCCACCTCTTCAGGGCAGGAAAAGTGCCAGATCAAGAAGAAAGAAAAGTTGCAGGCAGTTTTTCATTTTAAGGAAGACTGTTTGCGACTGGTCAAGTGTGAGATCCCAGCCAGTCCTATGTCAGAACAGCGCCATATCAGGGACAAGGTAATGTGCATTCAGGAAGCGCAAAGTGGGGTTTGGTTGTAAAGGGGTTGATCAGGACATGTGTAGCACTGAACAAGTTAGGAATATGAGGAAGACCAGTGAAAACCAAGCAAAGGAACATAGGAAATACAATGATCCTACTGCTGATTTGTGTAGATTTGACTTTGACTTACAGAGTGAAACTGATGACAATGTGGTAGGGTTGCCAGATGATGTAGATAACATTTCAGATGGACCGCTTACTATGATACTGCAGCTGAATCTGTTGAAGGTTGTTCAGACGTTTGTCAGTCTAGCGGTGATTCCAGGACATCTGTGGATGCTGTGTTGTCTACATATCAGTCACTGCACAAGTCACACACCGGCATTTCTGCAGAGGACTCTAATGTCCTCACAACAGATATTGATGTACATTTAAGTATGGAGCAATGCACTATAAAGACAGCAGACGACAATGGGGCTGAAACAGATGTTCATCACAATGGATGTGAAGATCGTCTAAACAAAAGATATACATGTTCTGACAGTTGGTCTAGGGCAAGGTACGACAAAACTGGTGGAGTTTGTGAGAAGCAGGTCTTCCTGACAGACCAAGTTGATATTGAGCACCTAAATGACATACAGTTAAATAAACATTACTGTCAGGTCTTGCAAGAGTGTCTCACCCAGAAGAAGGGCCAGAAACTTTCACTCCTGATCATATCACAGAGGCTGTCATTCCTAGCGATCCAGGCATTGAAGCTTGGTTACCATTCAGTAACTATGGCAACCAATGCTGATCATCTGGAGTTTATTACAAAGGTTGCAGAGATAAATGGTTGTAAGGAAGGGGAGATCACTCTGATAGACTGGCAGGTGTTGTGTCACGAGGAAGTGGCAGCCGATGTGATTCTGTGTGACATTGTGGAGCCATGTGGTGCCCTGCGTCAGCAGGTGTTCGAGGACATGGCTGTACAGAGGTGGGTAGCTGGGTTCAAACCCCATAGGCAACAGCCTTTCCTATGTCTTGAAAATATTCTTCATGATACGAGAAAATTTATGATGGAAGGCTTGTATTAGTTTAATTAAAAATGGTGTTGTTAGAATTGAAATCACATGTGATTGGTGAGGCCTAAAAAAATCTGTGGTCCAGACAACCAGACCCTACCTAGTGAAAATCCCCCGACTCTAAAGTTTTTAACAGCCATTTTTTGGGGCCATTTTTGGACTGCCGTCTTCTGTGATTCATTCATAGTTATGACTGGACTTTACAGAAAAAAAGAAGTAAAAAAAAAACTCAATCCCAACCCTACCTAACATTTTTGAGACTGTTGCCATAAAAATACATTTTCTTCCATAGCCTGACCAGGATAGTCTGCACCTTAATGTTTTTTTTAATGATTTTCAGAACAAAATTTTTATTGGATATTTCATTCTGTCAGAACATGCGGATACAAATTTTACATCAAAAGTATTTCAGTTAAAGTGTAGAACAAGTTTAGATACCACTTTGTATTGGAGCTCATGGATTTCATGTTGCTATGTGACTGCTTGCAGCCTTATATTCTTTGATTAGAAATTTGTTACAAGTAAGATTCTGCTATTTTAGATTAACTAGCCTGTCACCAGGGGGTGTTGTAATGCCAGGAGAGGTCAAAATCCAGGGCATGTTTATAGAGTCAGAGAGACTGGACAATGTCAGTCATGTGACTGGTGATGATCGGACTCTTGGATTCCAGATCGCCAAACACATCAATGTGTTTCAGGTGAGATTTTCCTCTAAATGTCAACTCTAAAGACATGGGTGCCCATTATCAATTATGAAAGTAGATTTACTAGCCACAGCTTATGGTGCTTTTATTGTTACCTATGATGATTTATTGGGACTTTATAAAGGACAATTTCTGTACTTTAGGGAGAGGGCTTTGTGTTTTAATGTTAAAAGGGTCAGATCAGCTTGCAAGCTGAAATTCCACCAACAACACTTAGCACTAATTGATATAAATTGAATTCTAACAAAAGGGATAAACACATTCTACCAGTCTTGTTTTATGAAATATTTAAAAAAATAATCAAATAAAAGCAAGAATTAACTTACTGTTCAAAAATGTTTCTTATGAATAATTATATGTACTAACTTTTATGAGGGAAATGAGTATAGTGAAATACGCCCCAAAGTAACTGAGTATTACTTAGCATATACATGTAGTAAGGTTGGTGGAGTTAGCACTAGGCAGACATAAATTCCACCAACAATACCTAATGCTAAATAGGGTGTAAATCATAGAGAAGGTAGGAACACAGTACACCATTCTTTTTGTTCAAAATATTTATGTAGAGCACTAAGTTGGCATATATAGTTATCTTACTGAATACCAATATCTGTTTAGAAATCAAGAATTTAGAAAAGTTTATTTAGGGAAACAAGGAATGATTTGACACTTCTCTGAATATTTAAGTAAAATTGCTGGAACTGATGTCCGGTTTAACCCTTTTCCCTCATATAGACTCATTTTGACGCACTCAATAGGTACCACATAAAGCCTGATCTGCAGAAAACCACAGTTAAACCTTACCAAATTTAATTGTAAAATCCTCATTACCAGACCACTGAGGAGCAGTGAACAGCATAAAACCTGATCAGCCTGCGAGTTACTCGCAGGCTGATCTGGTTTTATGCTGTTCGCATAGGTCTTTTCATGGTATCTTCTATGAGGGAAAGGGTTAATACTAATTGTTACACTTTGAAAACTTCTGATTTAGGCTCATTATACAGGCATAAGAAGTTCTTATTTTGAAGGATTAAGTGCACTTGTGCTTATTTTAACACATTTCTGTGGAGAAAAGAAAAGGCATTTTTAGCTCTCGGGATGAAGTCCTTGGAGAGCTATTAGATTAGGTAATGTTGTTTGAGTGGGTGAGCGATGTCATACTAAGATACTGCTTGATAACTCTCAAACAAGTTGACAGATTTAAATAATTTATGGTACACATTTTTATCCAAATAAAATGAAGGTCAAGAAAAATTTTGGGCAAAGTCTGTGTATTTTCAACACGGTTATGGCCTGTTTTCGACATAAAATTTGCTAACAAAAAAACAAAAAAAAACACCTTGTTTGCACATGCTTGTGGAAACGATGATATTTTCAAAATTCCAAATTTTTTTATCTTGTTACTTGGATCTTTGTAGATATGAAAATAAAATATATAAGACTGAAAATTTATGTTATGAGCAGTTTCTTCAATTTTATAGTGTGTGTGTGTGTACATGCATATGGACATACACACGAGCTGTTCAACATTCAGAATGGTTTGAGTTGAGACAATAAGTTCAGTTAGAAAATCAATTTTTAAACTCTAGGAAAAGAAGAAACTGAAAGGGGTATTAGCTGGGTTTTTTTAGCAACTTTTTAGCTCGCCAGGAAAGTGGTCTGCTGGCTGAGTGTTGTTGTCTTTCAGACGACTTTTTGTTTATTTCGTACAATTCCTAAATGTAACGATTCATATACTGTGAAATCAATAATTTTCGTGGGACACTAATTTTCGTAGATTTAGTAGGGTTTTATCCATGAATATTAATACCCACAAAAACTTGTGGCTTAAATGAACCTCACATTTTCTAGAACATAGATCCACGAATAAATGTACCCAAAAAATTCCCTTTGGTACATAAGAAATGAAGTTTAATGCCAATGAAAATTATTTATTTTACAGTACCCAGTTTTAATTGTTAGTATACGTTCATTGATTTTTACAAGATTTGTGTCCCTTGAAACTTAGTCTCTGTAGCTGATTGATATTGCAGCCTTGTGAATGCAGCAACTCCTACGTTTCTGAACAAATCTTTTCAAAACTTGATCTGTGGCATTACTATAATGGGTAGATATGCATGAAGTGGCGATTTTCCAGTTCATTAATTTTTAAAGATTTTTGTCCCTTGAAACTTAGTCTCTTTAGCTGATTGATATTTCAGCCTTGTGAATGCAATTCCTTGTATGTTTCTGACCTAATCTTTTCAAAACTTGGGCAATGTCATTACTACACTGGGTAGATATTCACAAAGCAGGGATTTTGATATTCATCAATATTTGCAATAGTTATGTCTTTCTAAACATGGTCTCTTGAAAACACAATTCAAGTTTCTAAACAGGTAAAAGTGCATAAAGCAGGGATTTTCTGGTACAGTGATTTTTGCAAGAGCTATGCGGAGAAAGAAAAAAGGATTCGTATTGATACTGCTATTTGACCTACTTTCATATTGGAAGCCTTTTTAGGGTTCTATCTCTGTTCAGCTAAATTAATTGGTCTCACAGACTTCATTATGAGCTTATGCTTACAGAAATGTTAAAAGCAATAATCAAAAGGACCCTCTTGCTCTTTATATTTTTTTGTGGCGGCGTATATTGTGGCAGCACTGGCACTCTTGTGAAATGTTTAAAAGAGGGTAGATTTAACCACCACCTCAAGTCTACAAACTAAAATATCATTTCAGATGCAGAATCATGTGAACATAGACCTGGCCTTGTTGCCGCACACGAAGCTGTCTGAAGTGTTCCTACTGTTTACAGTGGATCTACAATCTCCACACGCAGACCACTCCACCACGCTACACCAGTCACTCGAAAAATCTGTAGAAGCCGTCAACTCTGGCAAAATCTCCGCTCTTGTATACTGGTTTGAAATGCAACTTAACAATGACATTATAATCAATACACTAGACTCTCGTTGCCACTGGAGACAGGCAGGTGTGATCATAAAGGGGAACAGGACAGTGATGGCCAAACAGAAAATTGTTAGCAAGGTGACGCTGCAGAACAGCTGTCTGGATATAGACATTATGAAACCAGACACCACAAACGGCTTTTCACACTCTGTATAGAAGGTTCTTGCCAGCTGTATATTCATCCAATTTGTTGATTGGATCTAAAACCAGTGAAATTCTAAATCAAATATAACTTATACTTATTTTTTTATTTATCATTAGTGTCTTTCATTTTTGATTACTGTTTGGATCAAGGTAGACACCTCTATAAAAAGTTTACGTTATGAAATGATGTCTTGATAGACTAAGAACACTGTAAACTAGGGGTAGCAACGAGTAGTAACTTTGATTATTTGTTCCTCAGACAAACATTTGGTCCAGTACTTGTATAATCTGTGTCTATGATTTATCTGAAAGTTTTTAGCTTGTCTGTTGTTG
>CM037789.1:56340474-56390474 GCA_021229015.1 Solen grandis | reverse complement strand
CACACTGGGTTATTGTGCTGGGGACTTGTTATTAACCTACTCTAATGCAACTCTAAGCAATTAATCAACTAACCGATTTTACCACAAGTGCAGATATTCGAATGTGTGCACTACCCTAATATGTCTAGTTAGATTAAACAAACAGTCAGGCCCAGTACAGACGTACTGATGACCTTTACATTCAGCTCCCACCTACTTCTATCAATCTTGTCTCTGATTTTCAACCTGTCAGTCATGGATTTCAAGCTTGTATCAGTTCAACACCCTCCTTTTTAAACTGACTCGTGTTCATTTGGGAGATCAAAATTCTCAATAACCTGAGCCACGTGTCTGCCCTAAATATTGGACAAGGTAATATCACTATAACAGCCATTGCTCATTACTTGCCCATAGGTAATGCAGGTATAGTAATGGGTCATGACCCTGGTATTCATTAACCTAGAAAAGGGCGAATATTGGGCACCTTGGTCTCATTATATATATATCGGTCCCTGCTGGTGTGCACGCAAGCAATTCAGAGACCAGAAAAACACTGGGACATTCAGATATGCAACATTACATCATGTTCAACCTAGTTCTGACTTAAACTATAATCATATTCAGTATGATCTGGTTTTACTTTGTTTCCTTGATATACCAAATGGGACAGGAGAGTAGCAAACAGGATAAAACCTGATCAGCCAGAGTGTTACTGTCAAACTGATTTGTTTCATTTCTTTTGGGGCTTTTATTTGGTGTAAGGGTTAAAGACTGATATAAATGTAACAACATTATACATACTATCCCTTTCCCTCATAGACTCATTTTGACGCACTCAATAGGTACCACATAAAGCCTGATCTGCAGAAAACCACAATTAAACCTTACCAAATTTAATTATAAAATCCTCATTTCCAGACCACTGAGGAGCAGCGAACAGCATAAAACCTGATCAGCCTGCGAGTTACTCGCAGGCTGATCTGGTTTTATGTTGTTCGCATAGGTCTTTTCATGGTGTCCTCTATGAGGGAAAGGGTTAACCCTGTTTTGTTCATCATCATAATTACGAATACAAATTCTGGTGCTTACCAGGATACTTCACTCCAGCTGTTTCAAGAGGTGATCGAAACCATTATCAATAGTAAACTAACAAATATAAACATAGGAACTAGATTTGAAGGTGACCCATTTTTTTCTCTCCCCAGTTAACGATTACTTTTGACTTATTTTTTTTTTTTCAAAAATAACAAACATGTATGTCAAACACTATGAACCAATCCTATACCCGAAGTTCTTAAATGGGGTAGTCCTCTCTTCAGGTAATGGACCAGCCCAACTGACAAAAGGGGTAATCATGAAAAATTCAGGTAATCTTACTCCAGAGATTCGTAAGTTGATATATAATGCATGTGTTTATCAGCTTTACTCCACAAATCAATATCATGATTGGTATATAAACACAAAAATGGGTCAATATGACATAGTTTTGTCATGTCATCCGATATTTGTATTCATGGCTGACTGAATCACTTCTTAACAAGAAAATACACCTAATAACAAGACTGGGTTAAAAATAAAAAAGACTTGCAGGGAAAAAAAAAGAAAAAAAAAAAGAAAAAAAAAAAGAAAGTCAAGAATTTAAGTTCAGAAAGAAGGACAATTCTGTTGGAGGAAAATAGGTCAATTATATAAAGGCACTACTGAACATTGTTGGTGATACAATTCAAAATCCGGTCTGAAGGGCAAGTTGACACTGCCTTACAAGGGGACCTAATTCATACATAATTATACAGCCCAGGCAAGTCAAAATACAGTATTTTTGACCAAGATGTAAAATGATTATAGCACATTGGAGATATTTCATTTAGAACTGGACAATTCTTACTTGTGGCTTGACACTCACACACATGCAAAATTAATCATGTGATTGTATATGATTAAGCATAATATCTATTTTAAACTTCAAACTTTATTCATTTTTACATCGATTATGAAACAAATTTTACAATTAAATAAATTCTTGATGGCTAAGATGATGCGTGTATGGTCATTTTTGTGGGAGGAAACCGGAGTGCCTGGAGAAAACCCTTGTGTCTGGACAAGCGACCACCGTACCCTCTCACGTATGTCACCCAGGATTGAACCCCTGAGGACATCACCCAGGATTGAACCCTTGAGGACATCACCCAGGATCAAATGCATTAGTGAGAAGTGAAGTGCATTACCAGGCACCCAGTATTATTAAGTATAATAGTAATTACAAGAATTTTTTAGGTTTTTTTCATCAAAAGTAGTACAGAGGTCAAGGTCAACTGCAGAATGAAGAGGTCCATCCATTTAAGCAACTGTCCAAATATTGAAGCATTCCAATGAAGCACAAGATTAACCAAAAGGTCAACCTGTCAAAGAGTTTTTTTTCCCCCATCAAAACTATTATAGGAAATTACTCAAAGACATAATTTCCCCTGAACTCACAATCCTGTAGGTAATTAAATTTCTCTGCCATTAAAAGCAAATTCATAATGAAAAGAGCATGAAAACCACAAGCATGAACTTACAGAACTAAAGACCTGCTAGAAACCGAAAGAGGTAACTTAACCACACTCAGATGTCCAGGTAGTGGAACAAAATTGTGGGTTAAGGATGTAGCCTGTGACCTTCCCTTCTTAAAGTTAAGTAAACATTTCTGAAGTTTGCATACAGGTGAGATCTTTTGACGAGTAGCAGGACATAGTTAAACAAGTAACTGGTGTTGCATGCAACACATGAGTCCCCTACAGGTGAGGTGCATAATTTTTCTGTTACCATAGCAACCAGAATTTTGGTCCGAGAAAAACAACAACAAAGTGACGTGCAGAATCTCCATACTGCCATCAATTCATATACCAATTTTCATAATATTATCTTAATCACTTTTAAGTTACCGTGGGATCCAGATATCCGGACAGACTGACAGAGGGCAAGCCAATAGTCCCCTCCGGTGTTAACATTGGTAGGGGACTAATTACAATTACTGGTAAGTCTGTTTTGGACTTTGACATTCTAACCCCCTTTATCATCAGTAGAACCCCCCCCCCCCTTTATTGTCAGTAGAACTCCCTTTAATATTATCAGTAGGTATGACAAGTGTAGTGAAAATGTTGAGGGAGAAAGAGAGAGAGGGAGCATAAGTGACAGAACAACAGAAAGTCTGAAAAGACAGAGGGAGAGAGAGGAGGAGAAAAAACCTACATAAAGTTGGTGGGAAGGGGGGGGGAAAAATGGGGAAGAGCGAGAGAGAGAGAGAGAGAGAGATGCAGAAGTTTGATAGTCCAAAACACCACTTTATCAACATTCACAACTATTCTTGGATTGTGAATAAATATCCTTAAAATCAGTGTAATAATAAGAGCTTCTTCTGATCATTTGAGCATATTCTGTCCTGAACAACAGTTGATCCTCTACGCATCATGTGGCGTGTTTTACCTACTACTACAAACCTCTTCTAAACATAGAAACACAGAAATAAATGAATGAGGACCATACCATTTTCCTACCATCTGATTGGTCGACAGGTGGACTGGTCCACCATCACTGATTCAATGATCTGAATTCGTCTAACTGGTTGTCTGAGGTCAATGATTGTGGAAAAGACCATCATGACCTAGGAAATGTGTTTAAGGCAGGTTTAAACCTAAATAGACAAGGCTCAATGAACTCAGCGTCATGATGCAATGACCTGCTGAAGCGGTGGAGGTCTGTTCATGAACCTTTTTGTGGAGACTGCAGACAGTGGCCTGGTTACAACACTGTGACTGGCAGGGAAACGAACAGTCACTCACACGAGGTGCACGATGCACTAGATTGCAGAGCAGGAATTTCCTGGCAAACAGATAAAGGAACTATTCATTATTACACTGAAGGGGACAGGGGTGTTGTTTTTTGCTAAGACTGATGTTATTTAGATTATGTGACAAATTCAAGTCGAGGTGTTGATCTGGAAAGAATCTGAAACAGACTTACTCTCTCTCTCTCACACACAGGATGCCCTGACCCCAACCTAATCAACCCCACCCCCTACCCTCTCTCATCCCTCCAAAAGAATAATAAACAATGAGAAATACATGTAGATACATGTACCACTTTTCAATGATTCTATGGTACACTAATATTGTCAAAATAGAATTCAGTAGAGCTATCAATAAAGGTGACAATACCTTTGATACAATGTCCTGACATCATACTGCAATATTTGTTTGTATATTGGATTTAACGTCCCACCAACAGTATTTTAGTCATTTGGAGATGATGTCTACTTGAGACAGATATGGTGCTGCTACACTGCAGTATCATGCCATACACATGTGGCATGATACCACACCCAGTCAAATTATCCTGACACCAGGCCAACCAGTCCGGCAGCTACCCTTAAATGCTGAGCGCCAAGCAAGGGAGCTATACGAATAACATTTTTTATTACTTAAGTATGTCACAGCCGGGGATCGAACCCACGACCTCCAGATTCCAGGGTGTATGCTTTAACCACTCGGCCACCATGACCGGTTGCACTATAGGATATGAAGGGAACATGACTTGTGCCCTATTCCAATATTTATAGCCCCTTAGTAAAGAGGGGGCATACAATGAATTTGTTGGCGAATTATTTAATGCTTACTGAATATCCCATGTTTATGTGTGTTTGTTGGGTAGTTTTAATGTCCCACCAACAGTAGTTTAGTCATTTGGAGACAATATCTACTTGAAACAGATATAGTGCTGCCACACTGTAATATCATGCCATAGACATGTGGCATGATACTACACCCAGTCACATTATCCTGACACCGGGCCAACCAGTCCTGGAACAGCCCTTATATGCTGAGCACCAAGTAAGGGAGTTATACCAGTATCATGCTAGATTTTTGTCAAATCTGAGCACAAACAGAGGAGACCCTGATCTGGGTCTGCTCTGTTTGTCAATGCATCAAAATGTGGCTGTATGAAGTAAATGGTAAAGTCTTGTTAACCTTCTTTTTTTTTTATTGTGTTTTTGATATTCTCAGGCAATGATCTAGACACCTGACCAACTTTAGACAAGCTAGACAACTACAATACGGCCTGGCCTATTATCAGGTTCATCCTGTGCACTTTCCCTCACTGACCGATTTACACTGCATTAACCAATACAAACTGCTCTCAATGGAGACTCTCAAAATAGAGACTTTCCCCTTTCTTCAACCTATTCTTGGATTGAAAGATAAACAAGTGGAGAGGACTTTCAGAGTGCGCTCCAGCAAACACGATACTGTTTGTCCTATAAGTAGGTCAGAAATGTGATCGAATTATCACAGGGCAATATATTGGTTATTCAATCTGACCTGTAGGTCAACCAGAGCAAAAAGGTTATTGATACTCTCTTATCTAGGGTGGGGGTGGGAATGAGGCTGGAAAATGTCTGTAACCAAGAAAAAATATCGGTCAGGAAACAGGGCACCTCAAAGAAGGACAAAATTGTAAGTGGGACAACACTTCCAATATTTGACCATTGAAAAAATTGACTTGACTGATTTTCTTTTTCTGACCTCAAAAAAAAAAATCACTTTGACAACCTAGATCTGACATTCTATTCTGTTTGCTCATATATTTAAGCTCAGATTGCACATTCTGATTTGCAAAAAAACCTACAAAAAAACAATACTTTCATGTACCATTTAAAGTTCAGTAAATGTATTTTCATGAGATATAGGGTTAAGACGGCTATAAACTGTTACATAATCACCATATCAGAAAAATAGAATGTTTTTTAAGAATAAAATGGTCCTCACTCTAAACAAGATTTTTAAAAGTTGATGTCTCATTGTAAAAATATTGATGGGTTGGAAATGAATTTTGTAATTTAGATGCAGGTTTTTCTGGTTTGTACTACTTTACTAGTCACAAAGGTTGTTTTCCTGGAAGACAGTAAAAAGGATCAATATATTTTTGGCCTGTTTTCAGACAATATTATAAAACTGGTGATGATAGTTTCTTTATGCAATAATTAAACACTAAAATGTAGTGGCTATTCATTTTTTTTGCCTTAAAATAAATAATTCATATCATTTTTTTGATTTTCAATGAGATACTGAAATATATCAGTGAGATACAATTCATATCTAACTGTTCAAACTGGGTAAGATATAGAAATTTGGTTTAGCAAAGTAGAATGTAAAACGAATAAAGATTTCTATCATGGTTACCTCATATAATTTGATGTGATTTGGCACCATTTTTGGTAATGTCTGACTAGTTTAATGCAAAAACTATAGAAAAACAACATAAGATAAAAGAAAATTCGTTTGTTTTGAGTGAATATGGAATTGTTTTGAGTGAATATGGAATATATCTCATCTCAAAGTGATACAATTTTCATATTTTCACTTGCACATAGCACTTGTGAAAATATTGTCATTGTATCACTTCTAGATGAGATATATCCCATATTCACCCAAAGCAAACAAATATCCTCTATATCTGAATCATTATGCTTTTTCTTAGTTTAAACTCATTGACAAACAGCAGATCCAGATCAGACAGCTTGTATAGGCGCTGTCTGATCAGGGCCTACTCTGTATGCTCATACGATATTGTAGCTCTGTTTCTATACAGTCTGTGGTTAAAAAAAATTCATGACTTTACATACTATTTAAAGTTCAGTAAATCAGTATTCATCAAGTCATAAATTTTACATGAATAATCATAAGGTGTGAGAATGGGATAGGGTCTTGAAAATACAGCAACCCAAAAACCTGTAATAATCTCACAACAGTAGAGGATTCCTTTGTACCAACATAGTCAAGCAAATGAAAAAAAGAAAAAGAAAATGAGTCTGTGAGACAATAATGCCCTGTCAGGATATGGTCAGACCCAAATATTTGCTTGTATTTTTTAAAGTTTATATAATGATGAACACTTGTACAAAGTTTCATGATGATGTGAAGTTAGCTTAACAGAAAAAGTAGCTTAATGTGGTAGAATAACCAATTTTACCAAGTCACAGCCATAAAATTAAATAAATACTACCAGAAAATAATCCATATCAAGATGTACATGTATGTCATGTTTCAGAAAGATGTAAAGTCATCTTCATAGGAAAAAAAAAGTCAACAAGAGGGCCATGATGGCCCTGAATCACTCACCTGATTATAAATGAGCAACTTATGTTGGATTTTTCATATTGACCTACTTTTTGACCCCACATGACCCAACTTCGAACTTGTCCAAGATTTCATGGAAACATACATTCTGACCAAGTTTCATGATGATATGGCCAAAAATGTGGCCTCTAGAGTGTTAACAAGGTTTTTCTAAGATTTGACCTCATGACCTGCTTTTTAACCCCATATGACCCAAATTCGAACTTGTCGAAGACTTTATGGAGAAAAACATTCTGACCAAGTTTCATGAAGATTGGGCCAAAAATGTGGCCTCTAGAGTGTTAACAAGGTTTTACTAAGATTTGACCTCCTGACCTACATTTTGACCCCACATGACCCAACTTCGAACTTGTCCAAGACTTCATGGAGACAAACATTCTGACCAAGTTTCATGAAGATTGGGCCAAAAACGTGGCCATTAGAGTGTTAACAAGGTTTTTATCAGATTTGATCTCGTGACCTCCTTTTTGACCCAACATGACCCAAATTCAAATTTATCCAAGACTTTCTGGAGAAAAACATTCTGACCAAGTTATATATAGATTGGGTCATAAATGTGGCCTCTAGAGAATTAACAAGGTTTTCATCAGATTTGACCTTGTGACCTCCTTTTTGACCCCACATGACCCAATTACGAACTTGTCCAAGATTTTATGGAGACAAACATTCTGACCAAGTTTCATGAAGATTGGCCTAAAAATATGGCCTCTAGAGTGTTAACAAGCCAAATTGTTGACAACGCATGTTGCACGATGGAAGCTGGATGAAGGGCGATCACAAAAGCGCCCTAGCCCTTTTTATGGGGAAAATAGCAAGCCACTTGTTTACAACTTATTAAGGGATTTTTTTTTTACCATATTCATAAATATAAGCATAAACTGGTCTTGGCACAGCAAGACATACTAGAAACTAAATATAAAGACTAATCAAATATTTTGTTTAAGAATCAGTAGAGTTAAACAGAGTTAGCGTCATAATATTGTTCTCTAGATTTCTCAATGATCAGCTACCTCTTTAATGGGGAAACTTATTTAAGAGTGGGGAATTTGAGGACTATTTTGGGGGAAAAAAGGTGGTTATTTGGCTTGGAGAAGCAGCCCTTTACCGGCTACTGTTAAGAAGGGTAAAAAGGCCCTGAAACACAAAGGTAAACCTAGGGCAGAACAATCAGTTTTACCATGTTTATCCTACCATGAAATATAGGTCACAATAATTATAAAACTGCATAAATATTTAATAGATCATTATCATGATGTTCATGTATACCCAGTTTCATCAAGATATGAAGTCATCTTCATAGAAAAAAACCTTAAACGCAAAGGTAAACCTGAAGAAGGCAACCAATTTCAGCAAGTTAATCCAACCATGTAATAATGGTCACAGCAATAAATTTGCATAAGAATTAGATCATATAATGATGTACATGTATACCTAGTTTCATCAAGATGGGAAGTCATCTTCATAGAAAAAAAAAAAAAGGAAACCTGAAGAACAATCAATTTCAGCATGTTCATCCAACTGTGAAATAAAGATCACAGCATGAATTCACATGAATATTAAATAGATCATATCATGATATACATGTGTGCCTAGTTTCATCAAGATATGAAGTCATCTTCATAGAAAAAAACCTTAAACGCATAGGTAAACCCGAGGTGTGACAGACGGACGCACAGACCGAAAATCTATATGGCCCCCAACGGATTTGGCGGGACAAAAAAATGCACTTCTGAATTGTGAATGGTCCTGTTACAGGTACCAGTTATAGAAAGAAAAAAATCACTGCCACTGTTTTGTATCAGGGATTGAACAAAAAAGGCATATTTGTTGAAGTTCGGTTTCATATTTATGATTGAAAACAGAGCTAAGTCAACCAAAGATGATAAAAAAAAAAAGAGCTTATAAAAAGGAAGGATTTCTGCCAAAATGAAATTCTGAAATTTGATGAGGCTGAAGGTGCAATGTTCTGCAAGCCATGAGTTGATAAGTGTTTGATCGGGCAACTTGAAGTTTTATCTGGGCAAGTAAATTTTCTAGGTATATTGGGCAAATGCATTCAAAGAATAATGTAAAGCGCTGACATCACAGGAAATCCAGACCTGACTGAAAGCAAAGTTTCCATTTAAATAGTACCTTACAGTGTTAACATCTCATCTCAAACATAAGCAGTTTTTGAAAAAGGGCTGGCATATGTTGATATGATAAGAAGTGTATATAACATTTGATTTAATTATCAATTTTTATACTAAGTTGTGAATATAGTTTGTTTGCATAGTTAATGAAAGTGCTATATATATAAGTACTGTACATACAAATATTTGATTTCAAACTTGTTTTTTTTTTTTTTTCCCCCTCCAGTTTCAAGTGGTTTAGGATTCATTTAACATTCAAAACCTTGTAAAGTGTACATGAATCGCCCTGAATTTTTTTTTAACAGAACACAGAATAATTTTCTGGCAGATCTGGGTTTTATTTGCATTAAAGTGTATCAAAATAGATTCATGGGAAATCCTAAGCCTGTGACATACAAGCACCATAGTGGCAAATCCCTCTCTACAAAGAGTGCAGTTCACTAAAGTGACACTTGAAATGGAGCATCCCACTCTTAATTCTGACACTACAGACTAGTTCATTTAAGGAATATAAGGGGTACTCTGAAGGTTATCAACACACACACACACACAAAAAAGTCAGTCACAACAACTCATCCAATTTTTCCCTCCGGTCTCCAATAGGAAGAGTCCATTTGGAGCACAGGTTTACTCACCGAGATATTTTCACAAGGCACCTCTGCCTGTATAGTTGTAATTGAGTTTCCCTACCACGATGTAGTGCAGGGCGACTTGCACTCTATAGCTGTCTCCTGTTCTACTGTATAAGTAATTACTGGGATTCTCCTAACCTTTTTGTCCTTGGCTTCTCCACATATGAGGTCTATTTTTAGCAGTGTAGTGATAAGAAACCACAGGCATTCATAATTATGCGGGTCATGGTGACACACATTGATGAATGATGCAATATGTCAACTATGCTGAAAATGGGTGAAAGGATGTTAGTGAAAGTCTAAAATAGGTTAGAATCATGAAAATGTTACGTACAACTGACTTAGATCATATTCTGTACCTAGTACATATGAACTTATACAACATATTCTAATGAGAATCCCAGATTCGCTAATTTAGGCTATATATCTTCTTCTCATAATGGGGCGAAAATATGGGTAACATTATTAAAACTATTTCTGTATTTGAAGCTATACTCAGTTGCAAAAGAAAGTGTACACTCAGGTTCTGTTAGTTTAAGTGTATTATTTCTAACAGAAGCATACATCCACTAAATGATTATATACTCAAGGATTTTAAATATGCCTCACATTTTATTTTGTGTTTTTCAAATGATTATAGATCATTAAATTTTAACAAGAGCACTGCATGTGGATGTCAATGCTCTTCTGTTAAAAGTGTTTCAGTAATGGGATACATTAAAGTTTTTGCATGACAACGATGATGACCCAGCGATCATAACAGCTTGATTTTTTCTTTGAAACAGACAAGATAAGAATGTAATGAGGCATATTTCAGCAATAGATTGGTGCATGTTTAATGTCCTCCTGTTATATTATCACTTAAAAAAATATGCATTTAAAGGGTCAATTAAAGTGTGAGAAAAAAAAAGAAGATTTTTACATTAAGTATTTTAAAGCCCTTATCCTATATATACCAGATTATACCTGTAAACGAAATGCAGATCATATTAGTTATTCAATAGTTGCAAATGTTTATGCCAAACATATTTAGGAAAGATATAATACTTTTGAATTAACAAAATCCTGAGGACACGCTTTCTATTGCATTTGAGTATAATTCAAACATGTCTGCAAGTCAGGAATTAGTCTGATTACTGGTAATAATTTGCAATACATTTCTCCTATGTCTGATTCTAAATTGGAATAACAAGACATGGCAATATAATGAAAACCAGATTTTTCATATACAAATTCTAGCTCAAAGCTTGTGCTTTGGAATGCATGAACTTAAATTGAATAGAAAACTTTTTTTTTTTTTCACTTTGAATGAGGAGGACATTTGCCACTGGCAAGAAAAAAGAACCAGAGTTGTCAGAATGACACATATGCCCCTGTACGCTTCCCCCACTTCCATCGAGGTCACTGTGACCTTGGCCTTGGACCAAGTGACCCCAAAATCAATAGGTGTAATCTACTAGTCATCATCAATCACACTAATTTTTTTTGAAATTTTTTGGCCTTCCTTTCCAAGTGACCCCAAAATCGTTAGGTCTAATCTACTAGTCATGACCCATCACCCTATGAAGTTTGAGGATTGTGGGCCCAAGCGTTCTTCAGTTATTGATCAGAAACGAAGTGGTCTACCAATGGACAGATAGCCCATCCAACCAACATTTGCTAAACAATATGCCCCCCTCTTCTTGGAAGGGGGGCATAATGAACTAGAGATACTGCAGATGGTGATGGATATTTCTGCTAAGCAGCTTTAACCCAGCAATATGAAAAGATCTTGGACGTTTTTAGCAAAATGTGACACAAGTGAGGTAACAAGACTTTGTATATGATTCCTAAATAACCCCAACTTCAAATTGTAAAGGCACAACAGTCATGTCTGCTAATTCCTTTCCCTGACTATATAACAAGAAATAGTTAAGGATGCGAGAATAATGACCCTCTCACCATCGCTTGGAAAAATTTCTTATTTGAAGACATAATCTAGAAATTTTTCCGCTGATTACAAAAAATAAAGGACTCAGGCTTATCATCAGAAAACTTAATTCAAAGACTGCCATTTTTTTTTAATTATTTAACTTTCGACAGTTGGAATTAGTAGACTTTATCTCCAGACTAACACTGTCTTAAACCTTTCCCTTATGGAGGACACCACAAAAAGACCTATGCGAAAAGCATAAAACCAGATCAGCCTGCGAGTAACTCGCAGGCTGATCAGGTTTTATGCTGTTCGCTGCTCCTCAGTGGTCTTGCAGCTATCAGCAATAATCACACTTGGCTAGACCTTTCTGTTTAATAAACATTGTCATAAAGTTTGTATTAAACTGAATAAGAAAAGAAGATGCTAGAGTGTACAGAAAATGAAATCTGGCATTTTTTTTTCATCATTCACAAGCCTTAATTCCAGACCTAATGGGTAGATATCAGCCATAATCGACTTAGCTGGGGGATTATGTTTATAAACGTTGACATAAAGTTTGAAGAAGATGATTAAGAAATGAAGATGCTAGGGTGTACACAAAGTGAAATCTGACTCTTTTTTTTTATCATTCAATGGCCTAACTCCAGACCTAATGGACAGATTTTAACCATACTATCTAACCTGGCTGAGAAATTATGACTATAAGCATTGTCACACAGTTTGAAGAAGATTTCTGAAGAAATGAAGATGCTAGAGTGTACACAAGAAAATGCTGACAGGCAGACGTACAACGGACATTGACTGACCACAACAGCTAACCTTGAACAATATTAACCTTGATCAACCAGAAGTGAACTCAAAAACACTCTCTTCCAGTAATCAAAACTGTTCAACTGTGCAAAACAAAACTATACAGACAAATTAACACTTTCTCAAGCATGTAACTATTTCATTACAGTAGTTCAATGACGCATTTGTGTTGTCTCCCAAGTAGATCAACTAGGATTTGAAACGTTCAATATATACTTATTTTCGCCAATAACTGCAGCACTACTGCAGGTTTCGTTGCACAGTTTTATGTTTGTCTGGCAACTCGTGACACGGATCACACCAGACTAGCCTCGACTCTCCCAGTCTCCTCAGGCCTTGCCTTACTTTCCCAGCACTTCTGACCCCATCAGGGAAGTATGAACAATCCATAATGTACCGAACTGCACTATATGGCACAAGTAAGTCAGTGCAGATCAGAAAAGACACTCTGACCTCCTGGACATTTATCTGTGTCATGCATAGACCTTGATAGCATATTTCATCCCTCCTATCGCCCTTCACTAGCAAGGACATTGAAACTGTGGCTGTATCTACGTGCAATTGACATGCATGTTTTGTATGCACCTGCCATCTGCGCAGTGATCAAAACTACATTTACCCAAATTTCATTAATGGTTTGATCCCCCATTGCTCTGGAATGATCCATTTGAATTTTACAGGGATGTGTACAATATTATCATAATCATAAAGTTCAGAAACATTTTTTGGAACAGTTGAACTTGATTAAAACAGCACCAAATTTAAGCTCAAGTGGTAAATGCTGACATATTTATTTTCATTTCTTGTAGACAAAATGACACATTTAAATACAAAACATTGTATCACCTAGATTTCTCCTGACCTTTGTTCAAAATGTGGTAGGAGCGTGTGTTTAGTCACGTGAAACATCATAATTAGGCTTGATAGCTGTACTATCAGAGAAGAGAATAGAGTCAGACTGAGTGACTTCCCTTCAAAATCCATAAAATGAACCATGTCAATCAGATTTATCTGTGAGTAGCTCCAAGGCTGACCAGGTATTGTACTGTTTATTCACTCCTTAGTACTTTTGAGACCAGGCAGTAATCCCATACAATTTACTTTGACTGAAGACTGCTTCCAGTTTGATCTGGCTCTTCTACAGTATAGCATAATTTGAGGTACCAGCTTAAAGTCCGTTAAGGGAGGTAACTGGTGGGAAGTAGTTTTGGGAAGATTTTTCTTTTTCATCCTCATCCTTAACGAGGGCATAGCATCTGTTATGCATGATGCCCATTTACTTCCTGGAGAGAGTTGTTGTTTTTTTTACCCCAAAAATTAGTCATGTACCCCCAAATAGTTCATGCACCCCCAAAATTGTAGGGACTCTTTATATGAAGAAGTACAAAGTTAAGGAAAAACCGCACTTGTACCCCCAGTTTCAAAACTCAGTGGGCACTCTGTCATGTATGTGCTTGTAAAGAATCTCAGAAGAAATTTAAAATTTGGGCATATTGGAATATATACAGATTAGATTTCATCACTGTGGTTTTATCATTCAAATTTTTCCATTGGCAAATCCTCAGGACCCCAAGCTGTTGGAGAGAGGATATGCCCCACCAAAATATAATATCAAACCTGGCCATAGACCTGCTTACCCCATTAAAAGCACCTTTGATAAAGCTAAGCAAACTGTCTAGCTGAAACCATGTTCAGAAAAGTAGATAAAAGCCTATATACCCAATAAGATTGGAAATCATGTAGAGACAGGTATAGCTTAATATTTTTAAAATAATAGCACTGCATGCAGATGCAAACACTTGTCTGTTTTTTTGTTTGTTTTTGTTTTTTCTTGTGTGTGTGTGTTAAGGGGGAGATGAATAGGCCAAAATAGACCTAAAAGTTACGGTCCTTGATGAGAATGTAACCATTGTAATAGTGAGCAAGTATGTGAAGTTTGATGACAGACACTTAAATAGTTAAAAAATTGTGGCCAAGGTCAAAGTTTTTCATTGTATTTTTTTTTTTTATAAAGGGAGATAAATTTGGTCAAAATGGACCTAAGAGTGATGAGAATGTAGCCCCTTGTGAGAGTGAACAAGTTTTTAAAGTTTGATGACAAAAGGATTAATGGTAATTTATGACATAGGTTTAAGTTTTCACCCTGATGACACCAGAGTGAAGACAATAACTCAACCTTTTGTCTTTGAAAAATGGACAAGCTAAAAAAAAGCACATAGAAGACAGGAGTACTCTTTCTAATGTATTCATACATCTTTAGAATAAGCGATATGAATATCAATAATTAAATCAATTTCAGCCCTGAAGCAGTCTCAAGAGGGTATATAGTTCAGTTTCCCCGAACTTTCACTATAGGTAACATATACCCCTCCCCCTCAAAGGGCTAAGTAAAAAAAAAAAACCTGATTATCTCCCTTTGGTTATGCTGGATAGAAATTATCTTGCTTTATGCATATCTCATATTGTGTACAACCCTTTTAAGATTCCTTCAATCCATCAGACCACAACTTTGATGTAAGGAGTGTAACATTCCAAGTTTCATTGAAATATTTTCAGATCTGAAGAAGTTTGCGCCACACACTTTCTCTACATAAAATATATATCCTTTATGCACCGGGCCAATTTTTACAGCAAATGCCTGTAGCATATTGAAACGGGTAAAAAAATTGTTGCCTCAGAAACAGGTCAATCCTTACAGTGAATGCCTGAAGCAGAATGAAACAGGTAAAAAAATTGTTGCGTCATACACGGGCCAATCTTTAAGTGATTCCTACAAAGTTATGAGACGGTGCCTTTTTTGCAGGTTTAAAACCAGACGCGAAATTCACTTATTCTTAGTAAAAAATACATTTGACAACGTTAGAATTAACACAAAAACATTTTTTGCAGTTGTTGCTGTTTTTCAGCACTGAACATATTAACCTTCATTTGTGGACACATTTTAACTATTGAAGCATATGAAAACGTATGTATAGGCTATAATGCAACATACAGGGCATTTACAAATGTTAAATATTTTGGTATAACAAAAAACATTATTAATAAGATTAACATTGAAAATGGTTAAAAATACATTTTTCAACATTACAGGTGTGTAGTTCAGTAAAACATGTAATCTGGTCTTGTTAAATATCAAAACACCTGTAACGTAAAAATGCGAAAAATAATGCAATCAATAATGATCAATAATTCAAAGATAATCAATATAATCAATTAGTTTTAATAGTTTAATCTATCAATTGGTAATCCACAGCAAAAATAACAAGAGGGCCATGATGGCCCTGGGTCGCTCACCTGAGAACCAGGTATTAGTGGGAGGAAAAGAAACAGCAAATATCTTATGATATTTAAAATGGCTCTGCCCTCTGCTAAAATTTGGAAAAAAATTTGGATTTGTTACATTTAAGGAAAATGGGCTTAACCCCCTGGCAGCCATGTTTTTCAATGGATTAAAATAATTTGAACAATCTTGGTAGAGAGGGACCCAAGGAACATCTGTGCCAAATAACTTTGAAATCCAACCAGTTCTTTTGGAGGAGAAGATTTTTGAAGTTTTTACTATATACATATATGGAAAATGGGCTCCACCCCATGGCAGCCATGTCTTTCAACGGATCAAAATAATTTGAACAATCTTGATAGAGTGTGACCTATGGAACATCTGTGCAAAATAACTTTGAAATCCAGCCAGTACTTTTGGCCAAGAAGATTTTTCAAATTTGTACTATATTCATATAAGGAAAACAGGCTCTGCCCCCTGGAGGCCATGTTTTTCAATGGGCCAAAATGATTTGAACAATCTTTGCAGAGAGTGACCCAAGGAACATTTATGCAAAATAACTTTGTAATCCAGCCAGTACTTTTGGCCAACAAGATTTTTCAAATTTGTACTATATTCATATAAGGAAAACGGGCTTTGCCCCTGGCGGCCATGTTTTTCAATGATCAAAATAATTTGAACAATCTTGGTAGAGAGTGACCCAAGAAACATCTATGCCAAATTATTTTGTAATCCAGCCAGTACTTTTGGAGGAGAATATATTTGAAGTTTGTACTATATACATATAAGGAAAACAGGCTCTGCCCCCTGGCAGCCATGTTTTTCAATGGATCAAAATTATTTGAACAATCTTTTTAGAGAGTGACCCAAGGAACATCTGTACCAAATAACTTTGAAATCTTGCCAGTAGTTTTGGAGGAGAAGATTTTCAAAATTTTCATGTTTTTTCTTTTCATTGCCATGGCAACCAGAGTTCTGTATGGAATCAAATTCTTTGAACAACTATGAAAGAGCTTCACCCAAGGAACATTTCTGTGAAGTTTCTTTAGAATTGGCCCAGTGGTTTAGGAGGAGATGTTGTTTTAAGTTAAATGTTGAGGACAGACGCCGGACGATGGACATTCATTGGTCACAATAGCTCACCTTGAGCACAATGTGCTCAGGTGAGCTAAAAATAAATATCCAAACTCATTAAAAGTGATTTTATTCAATTTCAAAATTTCGGTTAATTTGAATTTTTGATTAAAATTTGCAAATTTACGTTTTTATTGATTTTTTCTAATTAAATTCAATATATCCTATGTCTCCATGTTGAAACTTTAAATAAACAAGTAACTGGTGTTGTATGCAACACATAAGTCCCCTACCGGCTCCACCTTGACTCAATATGGTAATCAATCCCATTTTTTGCCATATTCTCACTATTTCCGTTACCATAGCAACCACAATTTTAGTCGAAGAACAAAAATAAAATGAAGTGCATAATCTACACATTGTCATCTAGTCATATACCAAGTTTCATCAAGTTTGCTTGCTTAGTTATCGCGGGAACCCATTTTTTGCCATATTTTCACTATTTCCGTTACCAAAGCAACCACAATTTTAGTCGAAGAACAAAAATAAAATGACGTGCATAATCTACACATTGCCATCTAGTCATATACCAAGTTTCATCAAGTTAGCTTGCTTAGTTATCGCGGGATCCCATTTTTGCCATATTTTCACTATTTCCGTTACCATAGCAACCACAATTTTAGTCGAAGAACAAAAATAAAATGACGTGCATAATCTACACATTGCCATCTAGTCATATACCAAGTTTCATCAAGTTAGCTTGCTTAGTTATCGCGGGATCCCATTTTTGCCATATTTTCACTATTTCCGTTACCATAGCAACCACAATTTTAGTCGAAGAACAAAAATAAAATGACGTGCATAATCTACACATTGCCATCTAGTCATATACCAAGTTTCATCAAGTTAGCTTGCTTAGTTATCGCAGGATCCCATTTTTTGCCATATTTTCACTATTTCCGTTACCATAGCAACCACAATTTTAGTCGAAGAACAAAAATAAAACGACGTGCATAATCTACACATTGACATCTAGTCATAAACCAAGTTACATCAAGTTAGCTTGCTAAGTTATTAAGTTATCGCGGGATCCAGATTTGAGCGGACAGACAGACGGACGGACGGACGGACAGACGGACGAACGGACAGATGGACGGACAGACGGAGGGCAAACCTATAGTCCCCTCCAGTGTGAACACCGGTAGGGGACTAACAAATGGAATGCTTTTATAACCTGAATATCAAATTACATTTTAAGTCATTTTAATAAAACTTTTTAAATTAAATACATCAATTTGGCAAATATTTTTCTAAAATTAATTATTTTCAGGGTTCCTACGCTAAAATGGGGTCAGGTTTTGAGGAGAGAAAAATTTTACCTGTTTAAATACATTACAGGCATTCACTGTAAAGATTGGCCTGTTTCTGAGGCAACAATTTTTTTACCCATTTCAATATGCTACAGGCATTCACTGTAAAGATTGGCCCGTTTCTGAGGCAACATTTTTTTACCCTTTCATATTACAGGTGAAAGGATATGTAGATTTTATTTTTGTTTTGGGGTATAATTGATAAGAAAATAACTGGATTTTTCTATTGGAAACCCTTGCTAAAACCAGCACTCCTGGAAATACAGTGGAACCTTTAAGCAGCAACATCTGCCAGAGTCACAGAAAAGTGTTCTTGCTGTACAGAGGTAATGACTCATGCCCAGGTAAACCTAATGGGGGAGAAGAGAATTGTTGTTGCTAAAATTTCTCAGAGATGCTGTTTTGGGAGCTTTTGCTGTATATCAAAAAAGAAGCTCTAATGTGAAGGCCAAGTTATTCAAGCTGAAGGACACCATAGAAAGGTGATTACTGACAGTAAAGGGACTCACCAAGATAGGGCTGTTTCTGGACTGGTAGGTGAAGTCCAGCTGCACCCCAGTGGGCCCTGTTGCCATGGCAACAGGCAGGAGCTGGCTGGCTGAGATCACATGACCTGCAGCAAATAGTGTCAGTGTAAGAAATGCAATAGAACAAGTTATCCACAGTGGAAAAGTCATCAAAGTTTTCTTACTTGTGAAATTCTGATCTGAGACTTTTTATTTTAAGGTTGGACTACCCTAATGCTGATCTGTACACATTGCCCAATGTCGGTCTTTTCTTTACAAAGTACAAAGACCGATATCACAGATATTCTTTGCATTCGGATCAAATCAGAGTGTATATATTCATAATTCGATTTTTATTTAATTTCCATGTAAATGAAAATCTGAATTTATCTATCATGTCTATAAATGATGGACACATTAGAAAAAAATCAAAGGGATCACTGCTGGACTAATAAGTCAAAATTCGACTCTCATCATCTTGAAAAGTCAGAAATTAAAAATCTGCAGAAACTACAATCTGGCCCTGTTTCTCATGGTGCATATCTATTCTTGTTAGCAAGATGATATTGTCAAACAAAACAAAACACTTTTTTACAATAAAAAGTGGCAAATAATCATCTTTTACTAATTTTAGTCCAGAGTGAAATTTGTTAGAGAGTGATTCCAAATTAAAATTACTTTACGGTAAAATGTGTTTATACTTTGCCTAAATGTTGCATAGTGGTCAAAAATAATTTTTATAAAAGGAAGAATGTTGCCCTAGGTACAGAAAACATATATTTGAATGGAAAATCTAAGTTTAAGAAAATCATGTTGTGCGAATTTGGTGAGCACTTTTCCATACCATATGACTTTTTAGTAAAATATCTAGTGCAGTTGGTTTGGTATATGATTTAAACATACTATTTTCAACACATATATATTGATGGTTACTTTGGTAACCAATGTGTACAAAACACTGTCAATATATTGAATTTAATCCATTTTTGTGTTGCTTAGGTGTTTTCATTTTTATCAAAACATCCGAAATGGGGGTAAGGGAATGCAAATGTCAAAAGCTTCTTAATATCACAGTAAATCCCCCCAAATATATTTGTATTAGTGAAACAATACAGATCCAGAATATATGAACAGTCAATTCGCGATGGAACAATGTGATGGAGCAAAATGTTGGTGCAGTTCAGGAATATCTCAAAAACAGAGTCAAAATAGAAGAAAAAATAGCGATTAACAGAGATAATACAAAATACACTCTAGGAAATGGAAAATATTTTCTAACTTATTAAATGCGATATATTAAAGAAGAAAAACATCAGCCATGTCCAACAAAAAAAAAAAAAGATTAGATTTAATCAAAATGAATTGAAAAGTAGAAATATTTTAACCTTAAACATAACTTCTTTTTGAAACAAATATACAGAAAGATATGATAGATAGTTTTAGGGAGAATGCGTGATAGGAAAACATATGTTAATAGATTAAGATTATTTTGTTTTTTGTTTGTTTGAGAAAACGAGATAGAGAGAGAGAGAGAAAGCATATTATTTAATTCCCAGCATAGTAAATGATAACTTATTCATATGTATTTGTGCAGGTGAGTGTGTGTACGTATATGAAAATGTTTGTGTGTATGTATATGTATGTGTTAATGTATTGTTTTTTTATGTCTGGAAATAAATAAAAGAAAAAAAAAAAAAAAATGTTGGTGCAGTACAAAGTTAGTCTCAGGTCCCGGCAGAATTTGTTCAATGTTAAAAAAAGATACGATTGAAACAAGGTTTGGATGGAATGAAAGATGCGCCACCTAAGAAGTCCCCAGGACCAATTAACAGCAATTTAATGATGTGCTTGAACGAGGTGTCGGTCATATTTCACACCTACCTGACTGATACACATCCTTTTCTGGTGTCGGTCATTAAGACGTAATTAGCCAATCAGTACAGCATCCGAGACACGATAAGTGACACCGACACAAATTATACATGACGTTTTGTATGTTTGTTTGTAACAGGGGTAACTTGAGTAATTACATGTCAATATGTAAGTTGACAATTTGTGCCAAATGAATTTAAAATCTGACCATTGGTTTCAGAGAGGAAGATATAAGTTTTATAGTTAAATTCCTGCCAAGTTTCATCAATTTCTAGCCAGTGGTTTCCTAGGAGATGTTGATTAAGCAAATTCTTGACAAAGGACAATTATGGATGACAGGTGATCTTAACAGCTCAACTTTAGCATGTTGTGCTCTGGTGAGCTATAACTAATAATCTTAATGTCTCAAACCTTTTTGTTTATACCCCCACCTCCCACAATTGAGAAATTTAGAGAGTACCGGTATGTTTCCATATGAAATATTTAAGAAATAACCCCAAAGTCTGTAGAAAAATACAGTTTGGTGGGTATTCCTGTTTCACAGGATTCAGTTTGTGGAGATTTTTGTTAATCAATACAAACAGCAGTTCCAGAGACATGGAATACACCTTAATTGTGACAGACTGGCAGGTGAGTACACAGAAATCTGTCTCAAAACAATAGAGAAGAGAGGTAGGGGATACACAAGTTGAAACATAGAGTAACTCACCACAAGAGTATTCCAGTATTTGGTCTGGACTCACACCTGCTGCCTGAAATAACTGGTCCTTGAACTCCGACACCTGTAAATGTTCATCTTATTAATGTTAGCAAAATGAATGAATGCCACAAAACTGAGAGAGAGAGAGAGAGAGAGAGAAAGAGAGAGAGAGAGAGAGAGAGAGAGGGGGAAGGATAATTATAATCTTTAGTGCATCCACAATGTTTGAAATAGGCTGCAGACAGTGTCTTGCCTGTTACACTTACTAGGACAATCAAATAATAGGGGAATAATTCATGAAATGCATTTGGTCAAGAGATAGTATCTTTTTATGATTTGTCTATTTATAAATATACAAGAGGACCAAGATGGCCCTAAATCGCTCACCTGAATTTGGCTTGTGTAGAAAGGCTGGAACCATGAGAGGATACTATATACCAAATATCAAAGCTGTAGGTCTGTATGTTTCTAAGAGAAGGCACTTTATAGTTATCAGTGATTCAGATTGGACCCACTTTCCTTAGGACAGTTGTCCTAAATGGTCAATTTTTTTTAGGCCATTTGTCCTAAATTACAAAAAAAACTTTGGACAATTTTGTTATAGTAAAATGAGTTATAAGACATTAATGACACTTTCAAGTTCATTTATTCATATTATTTTTGCTTTGAAAATATATCATTCAATTTTGTTTCAGAACTTCAAGTCAGTAAAGTAATTTCCTAGGTAAACATATTTAAATACTTTTTTCACTCTATAGGAATGATATAAATAATTGTTATTCAAGTTAATATCAGGAAGGATGCATTTTTTCAGCTGGAAATAAGTATGTCACAAAAGAGATCCTACCCCACCCTAAAGCAAAAAAAAAAAAAAAAAAAAATAATTATCTTACAAATAAAAGCAAAAACAAAATTTATATACATCTTTTCAATTTTATTAACTCATGGAAACATCAGGTAATAATCAATAAATTTATTTCATTTAACTTAAAATGAAAATGTGAGATCATTCATGAATACTTCTGAGGATATTTTGATTATTTCTCAATTAAAATAAACTTAGAATTGTAATTTATATGACTTTCTATCTAATCAAACTCAAAGGCAGATTCAGTGAAATCCAAAAAATCAGACTCGTCAGAATCGTTATCAAAAAGATTTATTATGCGACAGTTGGTGATCTTATAAATACGACTTGATTATTTGAGTTTACCGTCGCTTCGACAGTATTTCAGTTATATAGCGACGTCCAGCTAATTACAGGTGGAGGAAGACCCCGAATGCACAGAGGCATCCGGTTAGAACCACTGACCTACCGCAAGCCAGCTGGAAGGCTTCCTCACATGAAAATCCGAATGACCCTGCCGAGATTCGAACCCACGCGTCGAGGGGCTGAGTGATTGTTAAAGTCAGCGACTTTACCCTCTTGGCCACGGAGGCCCCCCCTTATAAGTACGATCAAATATGAAAGTGCTGAGGATTCAATTACAGGTCAACAGATTATATTATATATAATTATAGATCAATATACTTTGATTCCTTATCTGATCTATGTTTTTCAATCATCATTGATAATATCGCCGAAATTTTGTATTTGTTTATTTCTAAGAAGACTCAATGATTTCCGGTTTTAAAGACACTTGTCACAAATGATCAAGATGTGGCGTATGGTTTATGGTATCTGAAAATCTACTGGTTCTTTTTATAGACAGACGCTAAAATAAGATATTTTAAAAATAGCATGTGGAGAATGAATTTGCATACGTAATTTTCGACTCGATTGGAAGAAAAGAAAACGAAAGCTGACACGTATCAATCTTCCTGATTAACAAGAGGGCCAAGATGGCCCTGTGTCACTCACCTGAGTAAGATGGCTGTGTTAGGCATAATGACAAAAAATCTGGCATCTAAAGTGTTTTTCTAACATTTGACTAAGTGACCTACATATTGATCCTACCTGAATTTGCACTCAACTGGGAATTCATGCAGTCATCATTCATATAGAGTTTAATGAAGACTGGGACAAAAATGTAGGCCTCTAGAGTGTTCACAAGGTTTTTCTAAGATTTGACCTGGTGACCTTGTTTTTGACCCCACATGACCCAATTTCTAACTCATTCAAGATATCATGTAGACAAACATCCTGACTAAGTTTCATGAAGATTGGGCCAAAACTGTGGCCTCTAGAGTGTTCACAAGCAATTGTTGACGACAGACGACTGACAACGGACAAAAAGCGATAAAAAAAGCTCACCCGAGCACAAGTGCTAAATTTCATGCGTTGTTTTATAATCAGTACCATCTTAGATCAATAAAACCAACAGTTTCCCAAGGGTTTTACACTCGTGTTCTATTTGAGACTAATATCAAATCAATAATCTGTGTTATTCTTTTTAAATTAAGATTTTTTTTTTGTATATTCTAACTTACCTTTTACCGGTGTTGAACCGGTGCATGAAATTTACGCTTGCGTGATGTTAACTCATTTTTGCCGAGTCATTATTCAGGCACTGACCTTTATGCATAAATTCATCATACAGATTTCGAACAAACATTACCATTACTACTAACTGTATGGTGGAAGATCGTGTGTACTGACATGTCCCCACCTTCTAGATTGACAGTTTGTTTATACAACAATCAAAGTGAGACCTGTAAAACAAAAAGGTCCCGGAGAATAGATCACCGGATCTGATCACCGGAAGTGCTGCAGTCGATAACAAAGGAAATGCCATCTTTCGGCAGTTTGGCCCCAGCAATTAGGAGAAGGTGCTAATTAACAACTTACCAGTAACCCTTATCAGTAACCCACCCCTATGATGTCACTTACCTGGGGGGAGGGTAGCGCAAACAAATCAGTCGGTAATTAATTAGCATTCGATATCCGGGGCACCAAATCAGTCATTCAGAACGAAATGGATATTTTTTTATTTATTCATATTTATTTTTTATACTTTTTTTTTTTTTTGAAATGGGAAATGCGCGAATTTAGCACCGCGCGAAATGGCTTTTAGAGAGGGTAGCGCGAAATTTAGACTGCGCGAAAATAACTGATACTACAGTATATTGTAATATGATTAAAGTTTCAAACGAACAACACTGTTTATGGAGTTGAAAACAGACTGCGACAAATGATGAATGATCCCAATCTTTCTCTTTAGGTTTAGTTACCGGTTGCATGGTTCCTCCGGCGACCACCACAGCGCGAGCCTCCTGCACCACATCAGCGAAGTGAACGGCTGGATTCAGCAGAAGGAACTTGATGCTACACTGACTGAACAGCTCTAGAACACAGAGAACATGGGATGACACAGGCGTACACACAGTTCATATTGGTCACAGACTATTTGTTTATTGACAGGGTTCGACATTAAAGCCCGACCTAACGACATTCACTAGTAGATTGATTGTCCGGTCCAGCTAGGTCCTAGGCTAACACGACCAACTGGTCGTGTTCTAAATTGGTCAAAGTTCACAGAAATTTTATCTTTTGATACATCAAAAGCACAAAAATAACTGTAATGGTCAAACTAATGACCCTTGTTGAAACAGATTCTTGGAAAACCCGTGTGTGCTATATTTAGCGGCATTTTCAGTAACAACCTTGTCACGTGTTCACTCACCGGTTTGTGTTTTGAGAACGAGGCTGTTTTCCCCGCGCACTTGCCAAGTTTAATGTCGTAATACTAAGCTAAGAATGCTTATTTCTTCATCTAACTTTCATTTTATAATGTTTACAAAATCTTCGTAGTATAATGAATCAAATATAATTTAAAAATGCAAGAGAAGGAAGTAAATACATAAACGCTGATCTTTTTATTATGCTGGGATCCCATTCATAACGACAATAGACCTTTTTACGATTTGCTTTTACCGCAATGTGCAGCCGATACGAAAAATGTCAAATAGTCTTTTTATCCAACAAAAAAGACAATGTCAGTAATGAACGAAAAAGGTAAAGAGGAATCAAATAAACTGTATGAATAGATCTTTGTAGACCGTTATTCATTTCTAACAGTAAACAGGAAAAAGAAACACTGTTAGGTATTCCGAAAGTAAGTATATTGATCTAAGTATGACATGTATGTCATGCACTTCGGTCTAGTTCAGTTAAGGTCAGGTCTAGTAGGTTTTCTAACTTACTGGACCACTAGTCCAGCTCTCAAACAAGAGGGCCAAGATGGCCCTTGGTCGCTCACCTGAGAAAGATGATTGCTTAAGAAATAAAGATGCTTGAGTGTAAAAGTGAAATCTGGCTTTTTTTTATGGTGAAATGGGCATAACTCCTAAATTTACAAGTCAATATCAGTTATAATTGAACCCGATTGTGAGATTATGGGCATAAAATTAATATTGTCTTAAAGTTTAAAAATGATTGTTAAAAAAATGAAGTTGGTAGAGAATAAACAAAGTGAAATCTTGCATTTTTTGTATTAAAAGGGGCATAACTCCTGACCTAATTGACCCATCTCAGCCACAATTGAACTCAATTGAGACATTATGGTCATTAACAATGTCATAAAGTTTGAAGATGATTGCTAAAAAAAGGAAGATGCTAGAGTGTAAACAATGTGAAATATGGCTTTTTTTATATTAAAAGGGGCATAACTCCTGACCTAAATGACCCATCTCAGCCACAATTCAACTCAATCGAGACTTATGGTCATAAGCATTGTCATAAAGTTTGAAGATGATTGCTCAAAAGATGAAGATGCTAGAGTGTAAACAAAGTGAAATATGGCATTTTTTGAATATTAAAAGGGGCATAACTCCTGACCTAATTGATGAATCTCAGCCATAATCGAACTCAATCGAGACCTTATGGTTATAAACATTGATATAAAGTTTGAAGATAATTGCTCATGAAATGAAGATGCTAGAGTGCAAACAATGTGAAATCTGGCTTTTTTGAATATTAAAAGGGGCATAACTCCTGACCTAATGGTACGATATCAGCCATAATCGAACTTGGCCGTGATTGTATGGTTATAAACATTGATATAAAGTTTGAAGATAATTGCTCATGAAATGAAGATGCTAGAGTGCAAACAATGTGAAATCTGGCTTTTTTGAATTTTAAAAGGGGCATAACTCCTGACCTAATGTTCCGATATCAGCCATAATCGAACTTGGCCGAGATTTTATGGTTATAAACATTGTTTTAAAGTTTGAAGATAATTGCTCATAAAATGAAGATGCTAGAGTGCAAACGAACAAAAGGACGGACGGACGGACGGACGACGGACATTCATCGATCCTAAAAGCTCATCCTGAGCACACGTGCTCAGGTGAGCTAAAAAGTTAATGTCGAACCCTGATTGAGTTATGTCTGTTTTCTGTCATTCATAGACCTAATGAAAACTAAAACTATCACTAGAGGTGATTAATACCCCCTGCATGTCACCTTGTCTTCATGTAGTGCAAATGCAGGACAGAACACAACATGATGTGATGTGACGTAGCGTGATTTCCTATATACGAGGGTCATCCAGAAATGAAACTACAAGTGTCACTCACAAAATCTCTTCATAGTACCTCAATATAATCTTCCGCGGATGCTTTGGTCGACTCCCATCTTTTTGGCAGATCCCGAACTCCCGTTGCTAGGCAACCTTTGCTGACGTCCCTTACGTCCGCGTTCACGGCAACATATTGTTTATTCAAATCGTCATATCAGACTTCTTGTAGTGGTTCTTTAAGTTTTGGAAACAGGTCATAGTCGGGGGGATTAAGTCTGGCAAATATGGCGGGTGATTAAGAACTGGCTCAAATTACCGGATCCATGTTTCGTCGATAGCAACCACTCTATTCAGCATCATTTCACCTTCCTCTGAATATCTATTCAACAATTCAGTGCAAATTTGGACATGTTTGTCTTCTTCAGTTTTTGAGAGTGCGTGCACCCACTGTGCGGCGATCTTTCTCATGCCTAAATTCTGTGTCAGAATAACATGAACAGAACTCTTACGTATCCCCGATTCATACGCAATTTCCTACGGAGGAGGGCTTCTTATAAGACTCTTGCCGTCCATTATTGAAATCCTTCACCCATCTACAAATAGTGCTAAATCTAACTGCTCATGTCAGGTCAACCTCCTTGAGTGCATTAAATATTTCAGTTGCTTTCTTTCCGCGCCTACTCTTTATCTTGATATACACATAAATTTTTTCTTGTGTCAGCGCGAACGCATCGTCTGCCATTGCGTTGTTTGATCATAAACAAGAGGGCCATGATGGCCCTGGATCGCTCACCTGATATCATTAGGCTATGTAAAATCAAGTGACCCCTGGGGCAGAGCCAATTTTGACCCCAGGGTCATGATTTGAACAGGCTGGGTAGAGGTCTATTAGCCCATGTTACATACCAAATATCTAAACTCCTGTCGTATAATGGCCGTATTCAAGACAAGTAGCCTTCTTGGTCTTATACACTTTATTTAGCATGACAGGTCATGGCCCACTCAGACTGAGCGCTGCCATGTAACGTACTTAGCCCATGGTCGGGTCTCAAGGCTCTAACAAGATCTCTCCAGGTATCCCCCCAGATCAGCTTGCAAGACCCTTGACCGGTCAGCTTATATATTGGCTGGTTACCAGCCAGCCAGACAGTAAACATATGTATTATATAATAAGTGTCAACGACAGTCACAACTGAGACAGACGTTGCACAACTAATGCAACGGTCCTGACAGTAACCATATGTATTACATAACACTCCAGACCTTGTGGTTTTTGAGAAGAAATTCTTCTAGCTTTTTTCGAAAATAAGTCTATGTAAAATCAAGTGATCCCTGGGGCGAGGCCAATTTTCACCAAATATCTAAACGCCAGGCTATGTGTTTTCTAGTTCCTAAAAAGAAGAATTTTCAAGTTATTTCTATATTAGCCTATGTAAAATCAGGTGACCCCAATAGCGGGGCCAAATTTGACCCTAGGGCCATGATTTGAACAAACTAAATATAGATCCACTAGACAATGCATGATTCATGATTTGAACAAACTTGGTAGAGGTCTATTATCCCATTTTACATACCAAATATCTAAACTCCAGGCTTTGTGATTTCTGAGAAGAAGATTTTTCAGGTTTCTCCTATATTAGTCTATGTTAAATCAAGTGACCCCTGGGGTGGGGCCAATTTTGACCCCAGGGCCATGATTTGAACAAACGTAAAAGAGATCCACTAGACAATGCTACACACCAAATATCTAAACACAAGGCCTTGTGGTTTCTGAGAAGATTTTTCAAGTTTTTTCCTATATTAGCCTATGTAAAATCAGGGACCCCTTTGGTGTGGCCATATTTGACCCAATGGTCATGATATGTAAAAACATTGTAGAGACCCAGTAGACAATGCTACATACCAAATATCTAATCTCCAGGCCTTGTGGTTTCTGAGAAGAAGATTTTTTCAAGTTTTTCCTATATTAGCCTATGTAAAATCAAGTGACCCCTGGGGCGGGGCCAAATTTGACCCCAGGGCCATGATTTGAACAAACTTGGTTGTGATCTACTAGACAGTGCTGCACACAAAATATCTAAACCCCAGGCCTTGTGGTTTCTGAGAAGAAGATTTTCAAGTTTTTCCTATATTAGCCTATGTTAAATCAAGTGACCCCTGGGGCGGGGCCAAATTTTGACCCCAGGGCATGATTTGAACAAACTTGGTGGATCACTAGACATGCTGCACACAAAATATCTAAACCCCAGGCCTTGTGGTTTCTGAGAAGAAGATTTTCAAGTTTTTCCTATATTAGCCTATGTTAAATCAAGTGACCCCTGGGGCGGGGCCAATTTTGACCCCAGGGTCATGATTTGAACAAACTTGGTAGAGATCCACCAGACAATGCTACACACCAAATATCTTAACTCTATACCTTGTGGTTTCTGAGAAGAAGATTTTTCAAGTTTTTTTCTATATTAGCCTATGTAAAATCAGGTGACCCTTTGGCGGGGCCAAATTTGACCCCAGGGCCATGATTTGAACAAACTTGGTAGTGATCTACTAGACAATGCTGCACACCAAATATCTAAACCCCAGGCCTTGTGGTTTCTGAGAAGAAGATTTTTCAAGTTTTTCCTATATTAGCCTATGTTAAATCAAGTGACCCCTGGGGCGGGGCCAATTTTGACCCCAGGGTCATAATTTGAACAACTTGGTAGGATCTAAGACATGCCAAAAACCAGCCTTGTGGTTTCGAGAAGAAGATTTTTTTCAAGTTTTTCCTATATTAGCCTATGTAAAACCAAGTGACCCCTGGGGTGGGGTCAATTTTGACCCCAGGGTCATAACTTGAACGATCTTGGTAGAGAGTCATAAGATCTTGCTACATACCAAAAATCAAAAGGCTAGGCCTTGTGGTTTCGGAGAAGACGATTTTTAAAATTTTCATTTTTAAAATCTATTTTTAGCTCCTGTGACCTAGATTTTTGACCAATCAAAATAATTTTAACCACTTTGGTAAAGGCCCCATAATGAATATTCCTGTGAAGTTTTATCAAAATCCAGTGAGTAGTTTAGAAGGAGATGTTGTTTAAAGAAATTGTTGACGACACCTGCACGCACGGACGACGGACAAAAGGCGATCACAAAAGCTCACCATGAGCACGTTGTGCTCAGGTGAGCTAAAAATGACGTAATGTCACGATGCTTATTAACACGTGCGCTTACGCGCAAAGAGTTAATTTAGTTACGTGCCAAGTTTTGTGGCTTTATGTTGTTTCAATCAAAAGTTACAAACTAACTCTCATTCATTTTCGGATGACCCTCGTAGCATAAGTGTAAGACAGGTATATAAACCTGTCCTGGTGTCTGGGTGGTCAGAGCTTCTACTACAGGGATGGAAGGTCTTTTGTTTGGTCCCGGACTGTGATATACCATGATCATTCAGAATGGTGCTGGTACTACACAAGCATACAATGATAGTTCCAGGACTGTTTGGCCTGGTATTAGGACAATGTGACTGGGTGTGGTACCTTATAACTTGTTTACACAACATCACAATGAGACAACATTATAAAATTATCTGTCTAATGCAAACAGTCAGCACGGTGTCAAACCAAAACAAATATAACTAAGACAGTTATATTATTATTATGCCGCAGTGTGAAGCAAAACAAGTGAAGCCTCACCATATCCAGTAAACATGTCCTGATACTAGTCCACCAGCAACTGTATCCTTGAACTAATCCTAACTAAACTAACAAGTGTGGCATTACAGAGGGGAACTTCAAAGTAGTTCTGGTGATGTTGCCAATGATATTTATTTTGAGAAGAGAAAAATAAACAAATTGTGTCATAAATAGCTAAACCACTGCACTAAAGATCTATAAAAAGTCAAATAAGTATGAAACATAGAGTAGAGCAATCTCAGACTGTTTATTGCTTAAGACTAATGGCTCAAACAAGAGAGCCATGATGGCCCCAAATCACTCACCTGAATTCAACACAATTGACAAAAGTCGATCATAATACCTCACCTCATACCATACTCAGTTCCCAATTGAAACTAATGTTTTGAGTTAGTTAGAGCTTGATGTATGTTTCTTCCATTTTTTTTTTTAGAGTTTGGGGCAGTGAAGACTAACAAATGTTATGAAATATCATAAGGTCCACAGTGCTTACTCTGCTTGTTGATGACAATGCGACCATCCTTGTCAGCGTTGGTAAGGGCCAGTAGGAATCCTTCTATGTGCATTAGAGGGGAACTCATGGTGACTTGTTCTCTTCTGTCCTCTGGCTGAGCTGGCACACCTGTAGAACATGGTTCTGACATTGTATACAGATAGCCATGTTTATACTGACCAGGAAGAATGACATACTGTGGAATAATTCATTTTTATGGGACACTAATTTTTGCCAAATGCATGGAGGGTTTTATCCACAAATATGACCCCCCCCCCCCCCAATGAAAAACATTCCTCACTTTTTCTAAAACATGAAATCCACAAATAACAGAATAATAATATATGATTTTACAGTAAACACCACTTGTCATTCTGGAGAGAGCTCATTAGGATTCTGCTTCAAGATGTAATCCACTTAAGATATTAACAGAGCTGTCACAGTCACCAGGAAAAATACCACTACAGGAAATCACCGACATTAAAACCACATGTGTATGATAGGACCATCTTCTGTTTTTGACTAATTGTAGCCTTGGCATTTTAAGGCTACAAACATGGATCTTACATGTGCCACAAATCTGGAAGCCTTTTTGTGCCCAGTTATTTCAAAATCATTATATATAAAAGAGCATTACCAGCCCAGGCACAAAAAAGAAGGGCCACTTTTCAGTATTCAAACTGGATTGTGACCTTGACCTTTGAGCTACAGTCCTGGGTCTTGCACAGGACACATTGTCTTCTCTAGATGAAAATTTGTGCCGATTTATTTCAAAATCCATCCATGCATTAAGGAGTAAGAGCCCAGATACAAACAAAATGTTTCCCTTTTTTACCTTTGACCTCAGACTGTGACCTTGACCTTTGAGTTTACAGAGCTACCTGAGTCTTGTTCAGGACACACCATTTTATCATGGATAACATTTGTGCCAGGTTATTTCAAAATCTATCCATAGAGATGGAGTAAGAGCCCGGACACTTAACTAGAGCTATCACTAAAGGTGATTAATGCCCCAACATCCCAGCTGGTCATCAGGAATATGAGTTTAGGACTTGATGTGACAAGGGTGATTCGTGTATAGCCCCCACTTCTATGAAGCTGGATGTAACTAACCAGGACTACATGCAACTCAAAGGTAATTCATTGAAGTTATGGACATAAATGTTTGTGTTTACCTGATGACTGGCTTTTTTTACAGAAACATTCAACAATGAATGAGACAGTTTGACCTTTCAAAATAGCTTATATAAATTGAATAAAGAGTCAAAATGCATTTTTATGCAGCAATTAAATGTTACATACAGGGAGATACTGACTTCTGTTGAGTAGTCTATAGGTTATGTGTATCACAAGATTCTGTTTACTAATATCTACATAACTCTAAAGCTGATAACTTTTTATCTGTTCATGTTTTTCACCTTTAAATGTTACGAGAGTGAAAGATAATTCATGTCAATTGACATACCTATCTCCAATGTGGTAATCTCCCCTTAGAAGTGACGATATAGTATTAGTTCAACCTTATGTGAAAATAAATTGCCTACTTCTTTTCCCCATGGTTTATCAAAGTTACAAAAAAAAAAATTTACATAGAAACAAAACTGTTGAAAAACAGAGAAAAAAAAAACATTAAAAAAAATGAAAAGGAATTTGTTTATCTTTTTTTTTTCAATCATTTTCATAACTGCACTGTAAGGGACTTAACTGCTGAACTTGGTTTAATGACATACCTGCAGTATCAGAGTCACCTCCCTTGCTACTGAGTGATTTTAAAAAGCTGGATAACTTTGATGTACTTGTCTCTTCTTTCTTTTCTTTATCTGCAATACAGAAAGAAACATGCCATCTATCAATTATAGAAAAAAACAAGTGTGATTTTTGTTAATTGACTAAACACACAAAATTATTTATATATCAGAAAATTTGGGGACAATTAATGCATTTATTTTTCTGTATCAGTTTTTTATCAGTCAGACATCTTAAAAGAATAATCATAATTGTTTGCAAAATGAAAGCTATCACTGAAAGTGATGTATACATCCATTGATAGCATGGTCAGGAGAGAATAATACAGAAAAAAGGCCGAATATGTTGTAATTGATTCTAGAATGTACCCTACCAGAGTAAAGTGTGGTATTGATTGAAAACAGTATACTTACCAGGAAAGACAATTTCTGATTGGTACTTTTCAACAAACCCATGAAGCTGAAATATAAAACAAACATTTATTTTTGTAAATTGCCCTTAAAAGTGGGGGAATAAACACATGTGGATGAAAACAAACATAACCATTCTCAGATAAGCTTACTGTAAAAAAACAGGAAACTTTCACGTCAAGAATTTTTGCATTTTTATGGGTCCATGCACATTCGTGGCGTAATACTTTCGCAGTTTTAAGCAGAACGCGATCTGCTCAAAACAATACACGCTACAAACAAAATGTATTTATGAATACCATGACACAGCATTCCAATACACATAACGGTAATTTTTCTGGTCAGCAGTCTTTGTATATCAGTGAATGTTCATATATAGTTGTTTTTTTCATACCATAAGAATGAAGCAAAAATCAGAAAATTGAGACAAGAAATATGGATCCTTCATTTCCCTGTTTACCATAGAAAAGTTAATGAACAAACAACAGAAATAACATACACATACATGTTGATTAAACTAAGTCAAACTTCTTGTAGTGACTATTTTTCAAGTTTTTAAGGCAGTAGAGCGATTTGTGGCGTTTTTCTTTCGCGAAATAATTTCCTGGTTTATAGTATGGAATTAATGCATTTTACCAACCTTCAATTTGTAAAGTTATAAAAACCTGGCAACTCTTTATTTACCCATTTTATTTTGACATATTTTCCTTTGAAAAGAAAAATAGCTTATATGCATTTTTTATTTGTTCATATGTCATTATTTTTTTTTTTCATATCAGTGTATGTAATGTTTATTTGGATGACCAAATACATCTTTAAGCAGAAATTGTTATACAGGATATACTAACTTTTACATAGAGCAATATTTATACAATGTATACCTAACCCTTACACAAAGTACACCTAACTCTTACACAATGTACACCTAACTCGTACACCTAACTCTTACACAAAGTACACCTAACTCTTACACAATGTACACCTAACTCGTACACCTAACTCTTACACAAAGTACACCTAACTCTTACACAATGTACACCTAACTCTTACACAATGTACACCTAACTCTTACATGATGTACAACTTGCTCACCTTGCGGGAGATCTGGCTGCGCTGACAGTACCGCTGTACCTTGAACATGTTCACATTGTCGAGCTGGCAGTGGAACAGGAAGTCATTGATCGTCCAAAGTCGTGTGTCTGTACCAGGGACAGACGAGTATTGTAAAAAAACAAATAAATTTCAACTTAAAGATCAACACTACACATGCAAAGCCACTTTCTCCCCTCAAAACACTAACATAGCTTTAAATATTCCTTTTTTGGTAACAGTGGCGTTGACCCAAAAAAGTCCAAATACATCCCTAGGCAACTTTGCAAGATTCAGAGTAGAATTTACGGTAGTCACAGCAGCTGTACATGAATTTGAAACTTTGAAATAACAGGGTAGATACATACAAAATCATCATTCAGCTATGTGGACAAAAAATACAGTATTATGAAAAAAAAGTAATTAGAAATCTGGCTTGAATTCCACCAACAATACTTAGTGTTAAGTAATACTTAAATTCTTAAACAGGGAAGAGCGCATTCCACCATTCCTGTTTTATAAAATATTCAAGTAAATGACTAAGCCAAAATCAATTATTACCTTTAAAACTAACAATATTTGTCAAGAAATGATATATTCAGATATTTTTAAAAGAGAAACAAGAATAATGAAATTTGCAGCACAGTATTTATTTAAGTATTACTTAGCACTAAGAATTGTTGGTGGAATTCAACGATGGTAATGTGTTTCATCAGATTCTGATAAACTTGAAGATTTCATGGTCATATGTAGTGTATGGCACACTGTGCACCATACTGAGACAGATGTCAAAACTCTCGATGATACTTAACCCTTTCCCTCATAGAGGAAACCATGAAAAGACCTATGCGAACAGCATAAAACCAGATCAGCCTGCGAGTAACTTGCAGGCTGATCAGGTTTTATGCTGTTCGCTGCTCCTCAGTGGTCTGGAAATGAGGACTTTATAATTAAATTTGGTATGGTTTAACTGTGGTTTTCTGCAGATCAGGCTTTATGTGGTACCTATTGAGTGCGTCAGAATGAGTCTATATGAGGGAAAGGTTAATCAGAAAATGCTGACAAGGCTTTTGTACAGACAGGGCAGTGTTGACTTACCTACACTGGAACACACCTGCTGGTCTGCTGGCTGGTCTGTCCGACCTGTAATACACCATGGAGACTATTTTGTACTTTACACTGTTTTGATTGGAAATTTACTGTCTGAAAACCTTTTGGCTTTGCAATGTCTCAATCAGTATTCTTTATCACACAGAGGAAAGCATTTTTATTTTGATACAAAAAATTTATAAACCTAAATTTCAGCTAGAGCAACAGGTCTGTTTTGAGACAATAAATATCCTATATGAGATTATTTTGCACACTACAATTAGACAGACCAGAATTTGCTGATTTCAAACTGAAATCCTGGTTTTATTGTTTTGTCAAATCTGTGCAATAATTATTTAAAACCTATCATGGGTCAATTAAATCTATCAAGCATAACATGCAAATGAAATTCGCCCACAGAGTGTAAGGCCCACAGATAACCCCTGAATCAGAGAACTGACAATTTTAAAACTTAAAAATTTTTGTGTTGAATAAATTCTCAGTCGGAAATATTTTGTGTAACACAGACCTGTCCTAGAGTTTCTCCTTCATTTTTTTTTTTAATTTTGGATTTTTGTTAGAAAACAGCAACATAAGAGACAGCCTACCTCCGAGGCAGCGTGCAAGGTTCTGAAGGATATACAGGATCTGCTTGATGTACATGAGGTTCTGGGCCTTGAGCCGGGACCGGTACCTGGCTTCATACTGGCTCAGCTGGCAGTGGGCCCGCACCAGCTGTAACACATAGACATGGACGTCACTACTATGGTTTCTTAACCCTTTACCTCATGTATATTCATGTACAATTCTATGACTTGAAGAATATTAATTTACTGAAATTCAAATGGCATATGGAAGATGCTGTCTGATCTGGGCCTGCTCTGTTTGCCAAGGCAATCTAAACAAGTCTAAATATCAGGTTAGGGTTGAAATATACTGAATCTTATTTGCATCAAAACACTGCAGAGTGGTTTTAGTAAAAATAAGTGTAATTTCACAAATCTGTTTTTTCATCAATCCTTTGAGTAACTACATGTATTTGTTTTGAAAATACATTGTAATAAAACATGAAATATGATTATGTATGTATCAATCAAAAACAATGACTGGAAAATGATATATCATCTTTATGTCCCTATCCAGTAGCAGCTTAACATATTTGAGGCATACAAAAATATTGCTTTTTTCCCCCTTTAATTTATCTCTCTCAGAAAAAAGAAAAGAAAAAAGTCAGCCCTTTATGTCCCAGCCCAATCCGATTTAATCTATACAGAATTTGCACTTGGATTTAAAATACTGCAGGAAAAAATTGTAGGGTCAAGGAGCAAAAATAGGTTCTGTTGGATATGTGGAAACAATAAGAAATTGTTTTTATGCATTTGATTTTTTTTTAATCTATCTGCTAAGTTTTTTGCACAATACAGGCTTCAACAGTGCCAGATTCACAACTTTTAGGAGGCATTGGAGAAAAACTGAAACCTGACTTTTATCTAGCTCTTATTTTGAAATTAAATTCTCTATAGATTTATAACTGGGAATCCAGTCACTGGCCTTTGTTTGCAGGTTGACTGTTATTCAGAGGGGATTGCTACTACAGGCTTGACTGTAGTATCTTGTTAGTTTCATTTTGACTGCAGTAAAGTTGTGCATCTACTAGAGGTGCAACGATTCACTGGTGAACCGAATAACAGCAGTTTAAACTGCCTAGGTACGATATATACCGGTATGAATCTGCTATACAATTTTTTTTTTTCATTACAAAAAGGTCCAACACGAGTGTTTTTCATCCATTTTAACTCCAAGAACACTTCTACAAACACCCTTCGAATTTTAACTTTGCTGAAAAGTTGTGGAGGATTTTCTGTACTTTTTCTGTGCAATCAGAGTAACCTCCTTTCAATGTGTTTGAAAATGTTGTCTTGTGACGATCTTGATGTGGATGAATACGAATTTGTTCCAAACAAAGCAACAACTAGAACAGCCATTGTAATGAGATCTATCCTCTTATGAAGTTTCATCTTGATGCCTTTTATACTTTTTGAAAAAAAAAGGACAGTAACTCTAAAATTACGCGACAGAGAGTTATGATTCTTTGTCACTGCACTCCCCCTCAATGAGATCTATCTACATATCAAGTTTCATCTTGATATCATTTATACTTTTTGAGTTACGGCCAGGACAAAAATTAAGTATGAAAATTTACAAAGGGCAATAACTCCAAAATTACGCGACAGAGAGTTATGATTCTTTGTCACTGCACTCCCCCTCAATAAGATCTATCCACATATGAAGTTTCATCTTGATATCTTTTATACTTTTTGAGTTACGGCCAGGACAAAAATTAAGTATGAAAATTTACAAAGGGCAATAACTCCAAAATTACGCAACAAAGAGTTATGATTCTTTGTCACTGCACTCCCCCTCAATGAGATCTATCCACATATGAAGTTTCATCTTGATGCCTTTTATACATTTAGAGTTACGGCCCGGACAAAGAAACCGTCAGACGGATGGATGGCCTGCCGAACGGTCAGACAGACAAACTGAATCCAGTATACCCCCATTAAAACTTTGTTGTGCGGGGGGTATAAAAAGCAATAATTGGGCAATGTTTTAGATTGAACAAAGAAAGAAAATAAGTTAAAGTAAACACCAATTTGCATCAATATGTATTGCAATTGAGGTTGATGTATTGCAATATCTTGCAATACTATTTTGGAGGACAATACTCAGCCCCAGCATCTGCCAAGTTCCCTGCCTCACTAACCTGTGAACCAGTGACCTCAGTGCTGTAAACATTGTTTATGGTCTCCAGAAGGTTGTGTGCCTCGTCTATAATGACCACGTTGTCCTGTAGACGTATCCCGCTGGCCTCCCGTGTGGACTTGTGCAGCAGGGTGTTGTATGGCAGAGCAACTATCTGAACACAGAACACACATGCAGGTTGATAACAGACCCCACATTGTTGAAAATACTTGAGTATAATTTATTTGCAATGCAAATCCATTTAAACAAGTAGAATGAGAATTCAGTATTGAAAAATGCAATCAAAACGTCAAATCAACAGGATGTTTAATGAGCTACATTATCAAATCTAATTCATTTTCTGACGTCTTAAAATTTATATCCCAATTAAGGTATGAAAGTAAAATTTCAATTGTTTTCTTTGAATTCATAAAATCATTCTTAAACATCATAGTTAACATACACTTACTGATCTTAATGCCATAGATCACCACAGAAAGAAAAGCAGATCAATTAAAAATCATTTCTTCAAGGTGTCACCTACAGTATACAAAAAGTGTTTCTAGGAACTCCTGTTAAATTGTGATGGAAAAAGCGTGACAGACAGATGATGGCGAAGTGATGCCTATGTGTCACTTCTGCTTACAACACATGACACAAGAAGGGGCTACTCAAGTGCTAATCTAGTTTTCTACTGGTTTCATGGTTAATTTCCTTGATACCTTCATGATAAATTATTTATTGAAAGCTAAAACACCAATATCCACTCACCTCAGCGTCTGGTACCGCCATCCTGGTACCATAATAAGGACACGCCTTCATTTGTCGCCCCAGGGTGACCAGCTGTTCAATGTCCCGCACCTCCACCAGGGCGGAGTCCTTGTAGTCCTCTTCCCGCTCCTGACCGTGGTAGGGACAGCCACGCCCCCCACCTATCTTCCTGCGCTTACCTGCCTCTGACACGGACTTGCCTAGAATGTGCAGATACATGTATGTCTTCAAAATACAGATATAGAACTTCAGCATGAGACAAGACACATAAGTGCTGCCTCACTGCAATATCAAATCCTGGAACTAACTTTATATTCTAAGCACTCTGCAAAATGATAATACCCGTACAACAACAAGTCTCGTATGGTGTAGCCAAGAAGCAGCAATTTTACAAGTATATCAGCAATATTAAATACAGATACAAATTTTCATTAGTTTCATAAGGTTGTTTCACATCAGAAATTTTTAATTTTACTCAAGAATGCCAAATCTGCAGTCATTATTAACTCATAAACATAGTCAACCGCCTGTGAGCTACTGAAAAAATCTTAACACATTCCAAAATTTAAGAGGTTAATAACATAGTAAACAACAAATGTAACAAATTAAATGTTTGAGACAGAATCCAATCACTTTCATATCAAGGGATTACACATTCTAAGCCTAGGTAAAACTTGCAGAAGAGAAAAGTATCATTTGTGACCACTTTCAAGAAATATGGCATGTTTCAGCATGAGACAGATAATCCTCTTCATCAAAACTGAGAACCTCACAACTCTGTCACCATGTGGTCTGTACCTGACTTCTTGTTCTGGAGATCCCTGCATGTATCATTAATCAGACTCAGGGACTTCAACTTTCTGACTGCCTCATTGATACACAGATTCTGTAAAGGATAATAGTATTGGCTGAATAATGAGGAGATAATCCAAAACACCTTTAAAACGGTGTGTAAAGTCACCTTGATTTTAATTTAAGGTGTGTTTTGGTCAGTGAATGTGTTTAATGATTACTGATCTTTGATCCCTGCTTCGATGCAAGATTTTTTTCGATGCAAGATTTTTTTTGACTACTAGACCAACCTAGGAACTGCTAATATGTATTAATGTATTGAATTATATTTTGACCAATGAGATTGCAGTATTTTTCAAAATTTTTGATCGGTTTAACTCGTTAAACCACTTGGTTTAATGGGTAACCTAGTATATACCACCAATCTTTGTGCGCATGCGTGTAGAGATGGACTTGGATAGTAACGTCAAAACATAATTCCATACATTAAGTAGGTTAATGTTAAGCCGAGCGAGCGGTTTAACTTGTTAAACCCTCAATAACAAACATTAACCTATACTTAATAATTGTATATGAATATATTTTCCTATGAACACTTAGAAAATCAAATATTACCTGACTCATCAAATAATGTTAAAACACAGTTGGTTTTACTCTTCCTTTTAAAAATGAATTCTTTATTAAATACATTCACTTCTGACAACTTAAATTATAGGAAAGTTAAAGTATATTTGTACACACCTGCCTAGATCCAAGGGACACAACTCTTGTATCCTCTCCATAGGGTGATTTGATTACCTCCCTTACAAACTGTGACAGCTGAGAGTGGGTTCTGCTACAGAAGTAGATCTGCAATAAAGTATCAGCTTCATCTGTTCTTATTTGGATTGACACAATATTTCAAAATACAGGAAAACTTCTATAAATGGTCATAATTGTTTTTGGAAGAGTCTACATACAGATTTGCTCCATACTATTGTAAACCCTGTCTCAAAAGATATTCTGGACATCGGTTTACCAGTATTACATGATTTGCAGCATTTTCAATTTGTTACTTCAATTTCCTTTAAATTGACAACAATAATAAAAGATATGAAAGTTAACATATAAATATACAAAAGTGAGGAGCATACCTTGGTACAGTGCGGTGCCTCCTCCTCCTCCCCCTGGTCCTCCTCCCCCTCCCCCTCATCACTGTTGTACTCCTTCAGTACCAGATCCTCATCCTCATCTACACCTGCTGTCTCCAGTCTCTCCATCTCTGATTTAAATGCATCTTTTATCTCAGGGTCTGCCGTTTTGAACAAGTCGTCAAAATCTTCATCAAGTTGGGCTCTCTACAGATTTGAAAAAACAAGTTCATGTTGATGGGAATTAGGACAATTCAGTAAATCTAAATTTGACTGTGGGCCATCATAATGGCCTGGATTCTATTCACTTAGCAGCTGGCTGCTAGGCTTGACTCCAGAGAACAGTCTATACTCAGTTCAAATGAAAGTAAACACTTTTTTGTTTGTTTAAATGTGTAATATCTTTCAGAAATGCATAGTATTAGGGTTGATAATCCCCTGAAATATCAAAACTTCCAAAATCTAAAACTGCTTGCTATATTAGTCATGCAAGTCAATACACAAAAATTTTGACACCAAACAATATACATCTGACATATTAAAGAAATGTAACATTGTTTGCATAAGAATTTTTATACATGTACTACTTAAAATAATCTTGCTAGAAATTCACACCTTTCTTTTGCTTTTTATCTTGTTTTTCCTCAGCTCTGCAATCCTCGACTGCTTCTTCAAGTGCAGCTCATATTCTTCCTGTATGACAAGAGTTCATCACTGTTATTTGACCTTACCAGTACATATCTTTCAAAAAACTCATAGAAACTTAAGTGCACCATGTAAGCTACTATAACCCTTTACCTCATGAATATTCATGTGCAAATTTATGACTTGATGAATATTAATTCACTTAACTTTAAATGGTATATGAAATGATGGTCCTTCCTTGCTGTGCAGACTAGAATCTGAGCTACACTACTGTATAAGGTAAAAGAGGAGACTCTAATATTATATCCATATTAACCTATTAGATGCAGTTGATTTTTCAACTTTAAACTATCTCCAAACTCAATATATGAAGACCTTTAATGTTCATCTGATCTTTACTCTTTTTTTCAGCTAATCAGATATGACAACAATATTGTTCTTTGGAATTTGACAGAAAAAGTGTGATGGACAGACAGACGACGGAAATGTGATCCCTATGTGTAACCTCTGCTTACAGTAGGTGACACAAAAACACTACTTTCTGTCCACAGTCTTACCTTAATCTTCTTGGTTTTTTCTTCAGTTTCTTGTTTAACCCTAAACTCTGATATCCAGTCAAGCTCTGTAAGAAAACATCTTAATTTAGAATATTTTGGAACTTGTAATTCAGGCAATGGATTACTATTAAAGAGGTTAATGTGAAGGTGATGCATATCTCTCTATATAGCAATCCCTCAAAAATATTAAAAGTTATTGAACTTTTGGTAAAACAAGAAGTGACACGGATGCTATGCAATGGGAAAGGACAAATCCCAATTCCTATGTAGTCATAGTTAAGTGGGGATATAATAATTACTGCTTATCAGTAGTATGTTACAATATAAGAGGTTTCATACACCATTTACCATGGTTATATCTTGTCCCCTAAAATTGCATGAGTAATGCTATTGTAACCTATACATAATAAAAAGTAAAATAATGGTAGGAGTGATGCTATTGTAAGCTTAAAAAAATCAAAAGTAAATATGATTCTTTCTCACCTGTGTTGCTCGTGTCCTTACTGTTTTCCTTATTGTCACTGAAACAAGACAAAATATCAGTGACCAAGAACTTACACACCAGCATTACACTAAGAGTTACACTTTACATGGGTTTTAATTCAAGTGTGAGGCAGGAACTCAACATTTTAACCCTTTCCCTCATATAGACTCATTTTGACACACTCAGTAGGTACCACCACATAAAGCCTGATCTGCAGAAAACCACAATTAAACCTTACCAAATTTAACTAGAACTATCACTAAATGTGATTAATACCCCCGCATTACTGCTTTAGAAATGATGAAGTTATTAGGATTAAAAAGAAGAGTATGAAAAAGACATTTTTACATTAGTTTTTTTTCCAGATTTTTGGCCGGGTTACACAGGTTGTGCTTGACCATTGTATGAAATTGTTTTGACTTCCAACCAGTAGTTTTAAAGTTAGGCTCCGGACAAGGAAAAGTAACAAAGGGCAATAACTTTGTAATTACAATAGATGGAGTTATGGTTCTTGTGCACTGCACTTCCTCTTATTGTGGTTGATAACTGTATGAAATTGTTTTGAATTCCAACCAGTTCTTTTCAAGTTATGCTATGGACAAGGAAAAGTAACAAAGGGAAATAACTCTGTAATTACTCTAGATAGAGTTATGGTTCTTGTGCACTGCACTTCTCAATTGTGGTTGACCTACTCTGGACAAGGAAAAGTAACTAAGGGCAATAACTCTGTAATTCCTATAGATAGTTATGGTTCTTGTGCACTGCACTTCCTCATATTGTGGTTGACCATTGTATGAAATTGTTTTGAAATCCAACCAATAGTTTAAAAGTTATACTCTGGACAAGGAAAAGTAACTAAGGGCAATAACTCTGTAATTCCTATAGATAGTTATGGTTCTTGTGCACTGCACTTCCTCTCATTGTGCTTGACCATTGTATGAAATTGTTTTGAAATCCAATCAGTACTTTACAACTTATACTCCGGACAAGGTTACAAGTTATACTCCAGACAAGGAAAAAAAGTACAAAGGGCAATAACTCTGTAATCTTAGATAGTTATGGTTCTTGTGCACTGCACTTCCTCATATTGTGGTTGACCATTGTATGAAATTGTTTTGAAATCCAACTTGTACTTTTCAAGTTATGCTCCGGACAAGGAAAAGTAACAAAGGGCAATAACTCTGTAATAAGTCAAGATGGAGTTATGGTTCTTGTGCACTGCACTTCCTCTCCATGTGCTTGATCATTGCATGAAGTTGTATTGAATTCCAATAATGCAACGGACCGCTGGACCGACCGACCAACCGACCGACCGACCACCGGGTGACTCCTATATACCCCCCCCCCAAACTTCGTTTCGGGGGTATAATTACAAAATCCTCATTTCCAGACCACTGAGGAGCAGCGAACAGCATAAAACCTGATCAGCCTGCGAGTTACTCGCAGGCTGATCTTGTTTTATGCTGTTCGCATAGGTCTTTTCATGGTTTCCTCTATGAGGGAACGGGTTAAATAGGAGTGGGCATATATCACAATATTGCAATATATCGCAATACCTTTTGTCTGCCTATATATAGCAATATGATTTCAAATATCACAATATATTGTGTTTTAGTAGCTGAAACTGAGTTGCGTTCTTAAGGCTGCAATATCAATCACCTACAGAGACTAAGTTTCAAGGGACATAACTCTTGAAAAAACAATCAATGAACCGGAAAACTGCCGCTTCATGCACATCTACCCATTAAAGTAATGACATCAATTTAGTTTTGAAAAGATACCGTTAGAAATGAAGATGGAGTTGCATTCACAAGAAATGAATGTACGGATGGACAGACAGAGAAGATGGTGCAAATATATGGTGTATAAAAATGATAAGAAATTCAAATACCTCGTCTCTGTGCTTGTTTCTGCCAGGAGTTGTTCCAGTTCCAGTTTCTGTTTATCCTGGAGATCCTTCAGCCATCTCAATGCCCCACAGATCAGGCTTAGTGACTTCCCCTGTATCAAACAAATCATGCTCACTCAAGTGTTAGTATATCACCTGCATGAATGCCTATTTCATCCCATAACCTGTTCTGCATTTTATGAAATGTTTCAACTTGAAATTTCCTTCAATTCAAAAATTTCATACTCTGTCTCATTAAAATTTCGAAGTTATGGAGGAAATGTAGAACTTTTTCATAAAGAGCAAACTACTTAACGTATAAAGAAAATCTCTTCTCTTTAGGTTAATAAACAAGGAAGTAACAAATGTTGAGGATGATATCAAGATATGAGGTTTAGTGAAACAGAGGCCTAAACTATTGTCGTACTGGTCCAGGTGGCCAAGTGGTTAAAGCATCTGCCTCGGATTTGCAAGGTATTGGGTTCAATTCCAAAGTCGTAGAAAATGGTACTGGTACCAATAGCTTCCTTGCTTGGTGCTCAGCATATAAGGGTAGTAACCAGGACTGATTGGCCCAGTGACTGGTTGTGGTATCATGCCACATGTCTAAGGTGAGTTACTGTAGTATGGCAGCACTATGTCTCAAGAACATGGGTGAAAGTTTGAAATTTAAAATTTCCTGACTTCAGCATTTTTTTTATATAAGTGAAGTTTTATACAGAATCTGTAAATCCTGAAATTCAGGAAAACTCTTAAAAAAACTTTTCCCATGCAAGTGGAGATATTGTCTCCAAATGACTTAAATACTGTAGACAGCATGTTAAACCCAATGAAAAATCCTTGCCCCAACAGGGTTCAAACCCATAACCTTCTGATCCGCAGGAATTTAACAGACCGTTTCATATTAAATTTAGGTATGGTTTTGCTACCCCCACTCCCTCCCCCCAAAAAAGTAATCCTTTCCACAAAAACAAATTCCCCTTTAGTTGTATTTGAGCCTTGTAAATTCCCTAATCAAAAACACAAGACCAAACATCCCATAAAAACTGAGAAGAAGAAAAGGCCAAGATTAGTGACTACGTATACCAAGAAATTAGTGAATTTAAACACAGCAATTACATAATTATTAACATTTTGTACATGAAATAAAAACATGCTCTCTAGAAACCTAAGTCAAAAAGCTGACAGCGGATGACAGCCTAGAGTTGATACTTACAGTTCCAGTGGGGCTCTCAAATATGCCCACCTTCCCCAGTTCCAGGCAGCTGTACAGTGCCCTCATGAAGCCTTTCTGGATATCATACGGCTCAAACGGGAAAGGAAAACTATCAGGTACACTCACGCTAGCCTCCTCATTTACAGCTGTGTTTAAAATATGATACAGAAATGCATGTAGCTTTGGTCCCAAAAAAAAAGAACTGAAGAGTTAGCTGACCTTTCTCTCCTACTCAGCCTTATCCTCAACATCTCTTTTCCTCCACAAAAAAAAATCTAATGACTTTCTATTTCAAGCAATCTTGCTGCTTGTGACAGTTTTACCCTATTTTTCATTTAATTGGTCATAGAAAATCATACTCAAAAGACAAATCATGACAATCTAAGAAACATAAATCAAAGTATCCGTACCACCAATCCTAGTTAACTCTTTACTTAATTAACTTTAAATGGTATATGAAACAATGGATTTTTCATTTCCATGCAGAATGTGTAGAATCTGAGCTACAATATTGTTTGGGCAGACAGCTCCTGTCTGATCTGGGTCTGCTCTGTTTGCAAATGCATCAAAAATGAAATAAAGGGTTAAGATAAGTCGGTATACTGCTGATGTTAAAGAAATATCTTAATGCTGATACGTTGATATAGTCTCCCTACCTTGTGTCTGTGGTAAAGGCTGTGGCACACATGAAGAGATGTCCAGAGCTGCCAGTCCCTCATCATCTTCATCATCAAACTCTGCCTCAACATCTGGGGCTGTGAGAGATATTCCCCATAGATAAATAGTGAGTATAATATTACAAAACAGACTGGTAGGCACACTGTAGGAAAAGAAAAGAACTGTTCCTTGGAATAAAGAAGAAACCTGCTGAAAGAAACATGACGGGAAGAGTGTGACAAAGTATGACAGACAAACAGAAAGATAGACAGATGACAGAGAAGTGATCCCTATGTCTCACCTCTGCTTTCAGCAGGTGACACAAAAAGCACCAAAGGTAGAAACTGAATTTGAGGATGTGTGTGTGTATTTGTATGTTCTTTTGCTTGGGATTAACATCCCATCAACAATATTTTGGATTCGGGACTTTTGTCTGCATGGAGGATAGAGTGCTGCCAGCACTGTGATATAATGTTGTAAACAAGTAACTGATCTTGCACGCAACACATGAGTCCCCTACCTGTGAGGTGCATAATATTTTCATTACCATAGCCACCATAATTTTGGTGCGAGAAAAACAACAAAGAGACATGCAGAATCTCTTTTCATATACCAAGTGTCATAATATTATCTTAAACGGTTTTAAGTTATTGCGGGATCCAGATTTCTGGACATCTGGATGGACAGACGGACGGACAGACAGATGGATGGCAAACATATAGTCCCCTCCGGGATTAACAAATGATATTATACCACACTCGGTCAAAATATCCTGACACCAGACCATACAGTTCTGGAACTACTCCTAAATAATACTGAGTGCCAAACCAAAGGGAGATATACCAGTTCTGTTTTGCCATATTGGGTACACTGTGGCAAGGGACTCAACCATGTTGCTAAGTGGGTTGACACTAACCACTCCTTAGTAGCCTAGGTATCAAAGGTAGGTGTTCTTTATAAAGATATGAAGAATAACTAGAATTTTACTGGTGTTACTCTGTAACTCAGTGATTAGTGCTGGCAAGGTATGCCAGAGGCCTTAGGTTTGAGTCCTGATTTTTTACACAGGTTCCTGTTAAAAAAGTTAAAATCAATAGAAAATCCCTTTCTCTCAATGCCTTACCCTTTTCTTTAACAAAAATAAAAATATTAAAAAGAGATATGAAATACACAGCATGGGTATAAAAGCTACCAAAGTTTAAGTTTATACTTACAAACAAAATTTCCTTGTGGCTTTGCATTTGAACCTCTGTTTGATGGCTGTTCTATGCTTTCAACTTCCAGGTTTGACAATAGAGTGTCACCTTCATCGTCAAAATCGTCCATGTCTCTGTAATAACAAAATATACCACTGTAACAACACAGAAAAATAAAACCCCAGCATCTGTATATTTACATATTGAAAACAGGCGTGCATTCAGTATGGCAGAGCGTATGCAACCGGACAGCTGACGGTCACTTACAGTTGTCTTAAGGACCCTATACATGTACCATGCTTTTCATGAGCACCTTATGCTGTACATAGGAATATGTAAACATAGTGGTTTATGACACTGAGACAGCTTCGTAGCTGCCTGTTAGCGTACAGTTGTATACGGTTCACCATACTGAACGATGCCAGGATGAAGACAGTTTCCAAAAGGGAGCATAAATATATTATGTATTTGTTGTCTACATACATACATGTATGTTTAGTCTATAACATTAATATCCCATCAGAACAGGGGCAGTGTAGTTTAGTGGAGTGTTCAATAGCAAAACATACAAAGGTTGCAAGTTTGACCCCTACAGCAGCTTACCTGGTTTAAAGTAAGGAGCGTAAAATTCCCGCTCACCCTGACCAGAAACAAGAGTGTTCTTTGAAACACGTATCACCTGGTGAAGTGTGATGGACAGACTGACGGACAACAGAAAGGTGGTCCCTATGTGTCAACATCTGCTTACAGCTGGTGACACAAAAATTAGTGCAGGTTGGGTGAACTTTTGTAATCTTCTTCATTTTACTATTCTAAATTTTTGAAGGGCTAGGCAGGACAGGTGATAATTTTAGGAATTTTACACCCCTGAAAGTACTGGCACAACTCAAGAACCATTGGGAGGGATTAGCATAAGTTGCAAGATCTTGAGTAGTGTCAAACCTGGTTACAATAGACCTTATCCACAGACATTGCCATGTGGACTGTATCTGTATCCTCGTTTGGAGTGAAAATATAACTGCTCCTTTAATAATCATGCAAATACAAATGGTCATGGATCTTTCTATTGTTCCTTGACACTCGTACAAATGGCTCATGTGAAAGTATTGTATATATAAGTCATAATCATGTAGTAATGACATATACACACACATCCTGTCCTGTTTGTTCATTCGCTGGGTTTAATGTCTCATTGACAATATTTCAGTCATTTAGAGATTATGCCTACTTTAGACACATATAGTGGTGCCACACTACAGAATCACACCATACACATGTGGCATGATACCACACCCAGTCACATTATCCTGACACCGGGCCAACCAGTCCTGGAACTACACTTATGTACTGAGCACCAAGCAAGAGAGCTATACCAGTACCATTTTTTACAACTCTGGTATGTTGTGGCCAGTGATCAAACCCATGACCTCCCACTTCCGAGGCAGACACTGTAACCGCCTCGGCCACCGGGGACAGTACATCCTGTCCTGTGTTCCAGTGCTTGTTGATCTTTTTCAAATGAGAAACAAGTTTTTTTATGACTTACTAGTAAAAAAAATTTCCTTCCAATGGTTCCTGGGTTAGGCCAGTACTTTGTGCCAGGAATCTTGTCACCTGTGTTCAAACCAGTAACCTTTTGATCCAGTCAATGAGTTCTACCACTGCACCATGGCAACTCTCTGTTGTCTGATTACTGTATTTAATGGCCCACCAACAATATTTCTGTGCATCGGATTGTATACTAGTTAATTGCACTGTCAACCTGAGGCATAATTCAGCACACCAGTCACATTTTGACAGTTCAAACATGCCCTGGAACTTTAAAAACTTCAGAGAGCACCATTTTTATCAACTTTGTTACATCAGCAAGGGATAAAAAATGCATAAATTGTCCTTTTTGATTCTCAAATTGTGTAAATGAACCTAAAATATTTCAAGATTTGTCTCTTTATCTATACATAAAGAAGTCACTTGACCCCTATTTGAAAGAAGAGGGCCATAACGGCCCTGAGATCGCTCACCTCAAAACCAGATATTAGTGAAAGGAAAAGAAACAGCAAATATCTTATAAGACTAAGGAAAATGGGCTCTTCCTCCTGGCAGCCATGTTTTCAGACAGATCCAAATAATGTTAACAGTCTTGATAGAGAGTGATCCCAGGAATAGTCTGTATTAAATTAATTTGAAATTAAGCCAGTACATTTGGACAAGATTTTTCAAATTTGTAATATATACATATAAAAAAAACAGACTCCACGTCCACTGGTAGACAGATTTTTCAACAGATCAAAATATTTATATTAATTTTGGTAGAGAGTGAGCCAAGAAACATCTGTGTAAAAAAAACTTTGAAATCCAGCTAGTTCTTTTGGATGATTAGATTATTCATATTTATACTATATGCATATAAGGAAAACTTGCTCCGCCCCCTGGCGGTCATGTTTTCCGTCGGATCCAAAGTTGTTCCTGAAGTTTTCACATTTTTCTCCTTTTGAATGACATGGCAACCAGATATCT
>CM037789.1:56308948-56340374 GCA_021229015.1 Solen grandis | reverse complement strand
TGTGACTTAACTCTGCAAAGCAGTGACCTCGAATGAATCTAACTACCCACTTTCGCAGCATAACTTATCAAAACGCACGAGAATATCGTGCACTAACGCAAAGTACTAAGAAGACTGAAACGGGGATAAATATATTGTAATGCTTGTACAGATCACCTTAAGAAAGGTTACGGTAAAATGAGGTTAATGCATATAAGCATTGATCATAAAGGTGAATGACAGGGTTATACAAATAATCCTTGAAATTTTATTGAAAAACGGGCGCTCCTTCCGGTGAGATACTAACTGATAATGCCTGGACTGACTATTCAAAGGAAAAATGACCCTTTGGTTATTCACTGATGGTTACTATATCTTGTTAAAATCAATACTTTTCACCTGGTAAGATAATAATCTATGTCCTCAGACCTGGGTTAAAACATCTATTACCTTTGGATTTGTAGTCGGGTGTAATACCACAGAAATTCAAAACTTTTGTTTTAAACTGTGGTAAAAACTCTTTACTATTTTGTTAGTAGAGCATATTATTTAAATCATACTCTAATATTATAATAATTGAAAACTTCACTGATTAGTTCTATACAATGATGGAGAGAAAAAAGAGAAAGACTGTAAACATCGCTTAAGAACAAATCCGCTCTGAACGCTGTGTCATGACCTCTTATGACCTCTCTATCGCTTGGAGAGTCAGCTCTGGCGAGATGTTTACGATTTGTTGACCACCTGTAACATAACCCTAAACAAGGTCTAACCAAGTGTTTACACAGTGATGATCACTCTCCCGCCCTGAATTTCACCAAACTCCGCGCACCGGTTACGTCACGCTACGCTACTTTAACCACTGCCACCACACAAGTCACGTGATGATAGTTGAAATCATGTGGCCAACACTCATAATTTTATAAATTAATGTTATTTGATTTTATTTGTTTACTTTTCTCATAATCATAAATGTTATTTTTGTGAAATATAACGAAACTGATATGATATATTCAAAACTAAAGTCAAAAGTGAAAAAAGTAAATCCGGTCTATATCAGCCGAAATCTACTTGTGATGGCAGTGGTTATCGACAAATGTAAGGGGAGGTAACTACTGCGAAGGAGTTTGGAAAATCACCTCTTGATCCATAAAATGGTCATGCGCACAAATATCTTAGATTCGTAAAACCTTGACACTGGCCCAATCATGGACATGCGCAGTCGATGACCTAAATGGAGTGATCACAATTCAACCTTAACCTTGAATCATGAGCATGCGCAGTCGGTGACCTAGATCATTGACCATGATGACGTAGGCTTGACCTACTTACCCAGATCTGGGACTGGACCCTCCGGACCCTCCTCCACTAGACCTCATTTGCTACTACTATTGCTGATCCCCTAGTGAAATGGTCTATTGCACTGTCGTGAAGCCGATACATCATAACAGTTTCTATTAGAAATATGTAAAACTTTTAATTAATTCCGACATAACCTCATATGTTTAGATACGATGCAGACGTTAATATAAGTTCGTTCTCGAAATGTAATGAGGGAAAGTCATGCATGTATGCTATAAGTAATTATGAATATTCATCAGCCTGCCGGTCAGTAGTTAGCTACGTCACACACAACTATAGTATCTACATTCTGAGGGTCCAATTCTCTATATCTAAAACCGGATAACCTCTTAGTTTTGTATGAATGATCGAACGATTGAAAAGAATTCTACAACACAGGTGTGCTGAGATTCAGCTAAAGTGTTGAAAACTCAATTCTGAGTAAAAAAAAAATACATAGTTACGGGAAACAATGAGTGTATGTAGCATAAATTTAAGCACAAAAGAACTATTTTCCTTCTGATGTTGCGTAACTTTCACTTTAAGGTGGCTCATGCCTGAATTTGGATGGTACATGTACAAGTTTTGGTTATAATCCATATAGAAAAATAGAAAGCTTGAATTCCGATACAAACAACTTATTAATAATCACATCAGATTATCTCAGATATACCGAGATACCTCCAGGGGTTGAATGACTGATACCTGTATATGGACTAAGACCACAATTAGCTGCCCTTGGTTACCCGTATCCGGATGTGCCTACACAGAAAATAGTGACCCTATTTAATGCTGAATTTAGGTGAGTTTTTGACTGAAAGACATGCAATAAAGGATTAAATTCTATAGAACACAGTTAAAATAGTCATAAAATGCCCAATTTGGAGGCCTTATTGCACAACAACCTTAAAAGTTGAGCATTACCAGGCCCGGATCCAGAAATTTTCTGCTGGGGGGGGGGGGGGGGGGGCAAAATCTGAAAGTGATCGGAGTGCTAGGGGGGTCCGGCATGCACCCCCCGGAAAAAAAGTTTTAAGTATGATGGAGATGCATTCTTAAGGGTATTTGGGGATAATAGTGAAGGTTTTTGTTGTTGTTTTTAAATCCGATATATATTTTTGAAAAATGAAGGCCTAGGTCCCACTGGGGAAAAATCATCGGCGATGTGGAAATAAAAGAATTTTTCTGGACTTCCGAGTAAGATTGGAAAACATCGGGGGACCTCCTCCGATGATGGCGAAGGTGCCCCGGAGTTTCGGTTTGAACACATCGGGGGAATATCCCCGTAGATTAGGGGATCTTGCGAACCATCCTAGGTGTCTCGGGGAAGATTATGGAGATTATGAGAATTTGATGGTGGAATTAAGCGACAAAGTAAAGAGAAGACTTTTGGGGGTTTAAGGGGATGCCTTAAGCAATGTCCAATGGCCTTTTTGACCGTCTCAGTCTAAGATCGACCAAAACAGAAGCTAATTTCTGAGTGCGTTTTTCCACCCTAGCCGATTTTTTTTTCTTCTATTTTTTTTTTTTTTGGCGCATATATTCTGAGATTCAACCATAAGATCGGGAATGTGTCACAGAAAGGCCGCCAAATATCCCCCGAATGCCCCCTGATACTTCGGCAAGACATCACAGAAGCATCAGGGATTCATCGAAGGAAAAAAAAAATCGCGGAAGCTCCGTGAATGCTGACCGGAGCTTCTCTACGGATGTTTCCCCGGCCGTTTTTCCCGATAAAACATCGGGAAATATTCAATGAATTCTATTTGCAGTTCATCCGAGGTCTCCCGATGACTCCACATGGCTCGCTATTTCCATCGGGAGTACGTATACATCCCATCCCCGAGGCAAAAAATGCCAAGTAGGACCGAGCCTTAAGCATTGTGCGATATAATGTTATCTTTTACAGGCGCAAAGCCATGTTATTGAATAACTGCTGTGCAATCGTATTTGATTACAATTGCATTTACAGGCCCCGATCAAAAATAAAAAATAAAAATAAAATAAAAATAACAGTGGGGGAGATGGAAGCGCGGGGGGGGGGGGGGGGGCACTGATATTACTGAAAGGGCATTATTTCTCCGGGTAAGAAATACGGGCTTGTCGTGCATTTTCATTCACAAACTGGCATAAAATATTTAATAAGGGTTTCCTGGACCCACACAAAAAGTGACTAGTGTACACCATCAATTTATGATTGCATTGAATAATCATTAGTTTTGGACTCAACAGTGTTAAAGACAGTTTTGTTAAAGACTGAGAAAAATCAATTTCCACGCTAAACATAGTTATTTTGTCAAAAATGTGGAAGAAAATAGGTTCGACCTTATTGATATTGGCTGCCAAATTGTCGATCTGGAAGCAGTCTTCACACAGAAATTCTCAGAAAAAAACTTCAGGCGCACGTTTGAGGGTAGGTGTGGGCCCCTTCCGCGTGTCATTTTTTTTGTACATTTTTAGTTTTAAATTGACACATTTTGTTTTTTTTCTAAGTGTTTAATCAGTGACAAAACAAACAATAGATGTTGATATTATATATAAAATCTTTAATATCCGTTTTTTTTTGCACATAAATTGTGTACTCTGTGCATTAGTATTCATTGACTTTTCAGTAACATTGATCAATAACTGATTACCTGGATTTGATTTGAATTAGTAATCACACTCTACATATACATTGTCCCAAAATATGGAAGTTAACAATTTTATTATATTCGTAAATAATAAGAAAAGTGAACATGATGATGTATAGACCTACTTTTTGTATTTATATGTTTAGAGGAGTTAGTTAAGAAGAATTTAGCTGTTTCGTTAACATAAGTTATATAAAAATAGTGAAGCTGATGACATTTAGAAACACAACCTATTTCTGATAAAGTTTAATTTACATGGCTAGCGATAGGTAAACATCTTTGTTTGCTTATAACAAAGAAAAAGAGAAAAAAAAAGAATTACCTTTTAAACTTTTTTCCAAAACAAAATCGGCAATTTTTCATACCTGAAAGTTCATCAATCTGGCAGTTAATTTGTCCGCTTTTAATTCAAGATTTAAAATTTTATACATGTAGAGAAAAGTGAATTAAAAATTTCGTTGATTAGATTTAGTCAAAGTTATTTTTTTACATCAATAATTCCTTTGGGCTCTAGTGAAAATATTTCGATGGCAATTACATTTTAATGTTCAACTTAGTTGTTGTTGGTTAGTGGCTAATTCTCTCTCTCTCTCTCTTTCTTGCTTCGATTTTTTTTACTTCTTATTAACTTAGAAATTATTTCAAAGTTTTGCTGTCAGGCATTGAAGTTTTAAATATATTCTTTGACATAGCACGAAGCTACATTAAAAGTATTCACATCTCTGAACATATGGTTTGCAGGAATTTGGCGTGTGACAGTCTAAACCGGTGAAGACAAACTAGATCCGGAGTTTAAACATGATCTAATGTCGTAATAAAACCCCACTTAACGACATTAAAAACAAACTAATAAGAAATTCAATTAGCAAATAATTAAGATCAAACACTTCTTTAGTTGATTTTTTAAGCAACTATATTTATTTGACACACACGGTACTACATATTAGACTATTATTTACGACAACATTGGTAAATTTCTACCCACACACCGGTTACCGGGAACTTTAAAATTGTAAACAAACTTTTCTCACTGAGGGTCCGATGAATTTTGGGAAATCCGCCATGAAAGATTTTAATTTGCACACATTTTCTTGAAATCTTAATTTTATTTTGAAATTTGTTTTAGCAGTCCTTATAGTTTATTGTGCTGCATATCGTCACCACGAATTCCCACGATTTTCGATGTGATATCAACTTGACCGAATTTTATATCAATATCGATACCGCATGATCATTGGACATAATGATAATAAATCGATATTGATAAATGTCCGAAAAGAAAGTCCCGATACTTGCAGCTGTGACAGATGTACTTGACGTGGTTGTAGCCTATCCAAGCTGCCTTCAGTGTTACACAAAACTCTTGCTAGATCCCACGTCCCATAGGTAAATCACACCACTGATTAGAATATAATTATTCTTCATGATATGTAAAAGGCAAAGCGTCGAAGTGATCACAGGTCTCTCGATCTCTCTGTCTCACAAATAATTGTATCAGTATCAATTACCACGTCACAACTTTTATCTACTGAGATCGACTGCTCAGGAGCAGATCTCATCCCGTGTGATGTCATTGGCATTCAGTCTTATGTTACTGTAATTTATGTCAAATTGATCAGCTTAAATTAATCATTTCAAATAACTTTATAACCAAAATAGTTACACTGTTTATTTTGTTTAAGGATGAACCCATACTTCTTTTCTTTATTTGTGCATTTATTTTTTGTGAATCCATACATATTAAAAATATTTCATCCTACAAATTTGAATTTCAAGAGCTTTCTAATGATGCTTTTGATTTTTGGAGCAGAAATAACGAAATAATAAGAAAATGAAAATTCTGCTTCTGTCATTCATATAAAAATCTCCTGAATTTGACTTCAAAGATGGCAACCAAGAGTAGGGAAATTCACTGAATAGAAACTATGTACTGGGATTACTCTTTACTGAGACCATTCGTTTTTGAATATCAGAAAATGGATATCTTAGTTGATAAGAAATTATTAGATAAAGAGAGAGAGAGTCTGATTAATAAATAAAATGAATAATGAAAACAAGATACAACAACATAATTTAAACTAAAATATATTCAGTAATATTCTCAGATAAAAGTTCTAGAAGAACTTTGTCTTATGTTTAGAATAATATGTTATTCATGTTTTATTACGTAAGCAGCTTTGTGCACTACACTGAAAGATATAGTAAAAGGACATTTGTGTAAGTTTAATGTTGTGTGACCAAGTAAAATCCTACTGCCCCGAGCAGGAATCGAACTCGGACCTTTGGAATGCAAATCGGACACTCTACCACATCGCCACAAGATAGCTCTCTATGGCAAGATAGTACAAGTGCCATTTCAGATTTCTACTATAGTGTATATCATAATTTTTTGCTCACCTGAGCACTTGTGCTCAGAGTGAGCTTTTGTAACTGCTTTTTGTCCGTCGTCCATCATCAACAATTGCTTGTGAACACTCTAGAGGCCACAGTTTTGGCCCAATCTTCATGAATGTTGGTCAGGATGTTTGTCTACATGATATCTTGGATGAATTCGAAAATGGGTCATGTTGGGTCAAAAACAAGTTCACCAGGTCAAATCTTAGAAAAACCTTGTGAACACTCTAGAGGCCACAGTTTTGGCCCAATATTCACGAAAGTTGGTCAGGATGTTTGTCTACATGATATCTTGGATGAGTTTGAAATTGGGTCACGTGGGGTCAAAAACTAGGTCACCAGATCAGATCTTTGAAAAACTTTGTGAACACTCTAGAGGCCACAGTTTTAGCCTAACCTTAATGTTACTTGGTCAGAATGTTTGTTTACATGAAATCTTGGATGAATTCAAAACATAGGGTCAAAAAGTAGGTCACCAGGGCAAATTTTAGAAAAAAATCTTGTGAAAACCCTAGAGGCCTACATTTTTGTCCCAGTCTTCATTAAACTTTATGAGAACGATGACTGCATGAATTCCAAGTTGAGTGCAAATTCAGGTGGGATCAAAATCTAGGTCACTTAGTCAAATGTTAGAAAAACACTTAAGATGCCACATTTTTTGTCATCATGCCTAACACAGCAATCTCACTCAGGTGAGCAACACAGGGCCATTTTGGCCCTCTTGTTCGAGAATCATTTCTTTCCTTTTGTTTTTAAGTCATTTTACATTGACAGAATATGGAATCATTTTGCAAGGACTTAGATAAATACACAGTTTATATGATAAAAAGTGGGGCAGATACTAGAGGCTCATTTTTATCACTGAGGTTCTCCTTTTGACAATATTACCCATAACACCACTATGGCATCGCAAGAGTTCTTTTACATGCCAAATCAGTCAAAATTTACAATAATAATAACTCTTGGGTATACTTTTTTGCTGATCTCTCCAGTGGTAGACATTAAAGATGGCGACTGACAAAAGTTTTCAGAGCATTAGTATTTGAATAAAATTTTATAACTACACGTTACTGTAGAGCACGCTTAGCGAGCTGGGCCCTAAGCCCATTGGACATGTACTTTGCACCTGGGAAGGTTATGAAAGATTTGAACCCGCATCCTGTATATTTGCAGTAATGACATATGTACACTACCATGGGACCACAACCTGTGCAATCTCTATTTAGGTCTGCTCTGGTTACATTTTTTGTACTGGCCTCTGCTGGATCTCTACTCAGGCCTTCTATGTTAACTTCGGGAAATTTACAGAGCGGAGGCCTGTGTGATGATTTTAAATAGAGATTACAACCTGTGTAGATCTTCTCAGATTCAATGTCAGAGGTTTATCTAAAAGTGTGCTCAGGGCCTATGGTTATCTCTTGGATGTTATATTTTTTAAGAGGAGATGGGTGACATCCTTGTCCAGGAGTCGGGGGAGGTATCCTTTGTATTAATATGCAGGGCCCAATCTGGGGCATGATTGTATATATTTCCTGGGTTGCCTGGGAAGGTTTGAACAACAACCTTTGGATCCATAGTCATGTACACTACCACTGACTTGACCATGACGGCCTTCCAATTGGCCTATAAACCTTTCTTTATTAATATATAATCATTGTTATTAGTTGGGTTCAAGATTTACCTGGTTTCATTGTAATCTTTTGAAAACCCTGGGAGGAACTGCATGACTTCAAAAGAAAAAAATGGAAATAAGAATTACTGATTTTGTCATTGATAACTTATGGACATTGAATTATGTCATAACTGAAGTTATCCATTTCAAAAGTATATTTTACAGCTATTCACTTTATGGTAATATTTTTTATGATATTTTATTAAGATTCTTTAAAATCTCTGGAATGTTTAAAATCATGTCTGTAATTTAGATGTTCAAGCATCCTTAATAACTGCACATATTTTACCCATGAACAGGTTTAGGTGTCATTTTTGGACAGGTTTTTTCAATGAAAAATTCTGTCCTTTAAGTAGATGATGTCTGGGCAGGTGTTTGGCTTTGTTGGGCATCCGGTCAGGTTGACCTTTCTTTTTTAGCTCACCTGAGCACAAAGTGCTCAAGGTGAGCTTTTGTGATCGCCCTTCGTCCGGCGTCCGTCGTCGTGCGTCGTCCGTCGTGCGTCGTGCGTCGTCCGTCGTCAACAATTTGCTTTAAACGACATCTCCTCTGAAACCGCTGGACAGAATTTAATGAAACTTGGCAGGAATGTTCCTTGGGTGAGGCTCTACAAAAGTTGCTAAATTAAAGTTGATCCATGAAGAACTCTGGTTGCCATGGCAACAAAAAGAAAAATAATTTGAAAACTTTAAAAATCATCTCCTTCAAAACTACTGGCCAGATTTCAAAATAATTTGGTACAGATGTTCCTTGGGTCAACCTCTACCAAAGTTGCTAAAATTATTCCGATCCGTAAAAAAACATGGCCGCCAGGGGCGGGGCTTATTTGCCTTATATGTATATAGAGAAAACTTTAAACAACATCTCCTCTGAAACCACTGGACAGAATTTGATTAAACTTGGCAGGGATGATCCTTGGGTCATTCTTCACAAAAGTTGCTAAAATAAACTTGATCCATGTAGAACTCTGGTTGCCATGGCAACAAAAAGGAAAAAAAATATGAAAACTTTAAAAATCATCTTCTTCAAAACTACTGGCCAGATTTTAAAATAAATTAGTACAGATGTTCCTTGGGTCAACCTCTACCAAAGTTGCTAAAATTATTCCGATCCGTGAAAAAACATGGCCGCCAGGGGCGGGGCTTATTTGCCTTATATGTATATAGAGAAACCTTTAAACAACATCTCCTCTGAAACCACTGGACAGAATTTGATTAAACTTGGCAGGGATGATCCTTGGGTCAACCTTCACAAACGTTGCTAAAATAAACTTGATCCATGTAGAACTGTGGTTGCCATGGCAACAAAAAAAAAACAAAAAAAAACTTTAAAAATCATCTTCTTCAAAACTACTGGCCAGATTTTAAAATAAATTGGTACAGATGTTCCTTGGGCCAACCTCTACCAAAGTTGCTAAAATTATTCCGATCCGTAAAAAAACATGGCTGCCAGGGGCGGGGCTTATTTGCCTTATATGTATATAGGGAAAACTTTAAACAACATCTCCTCTGAAACCACTAGACAGAATTTGATTAAACTTGGCAGGGATGATCCTTAGGTCAACCTTCACAAAAGTTGCTAAAATAAACTTGATCCATGTAGAACTCTGGTTGCCATGGCAACAAAAAGGGAAAAAAAATGAAAACTTTAAAAATCATCTTCTTCAAAACTACTGGCCAGATTTTAAAATAAATTGGTACAGATGTTCCTTGGGTCAACCTCTACCAAAGTTGCTAAAAAATTTCCGATCCGTAAAAAACATGGCCGCCAGGGGCGGGGCTTATTTGCCTTATATAACCTTTAAACAACATCTCCTCTGAAACCACTGGACAGAATTTGATTAAATTTGGCAGGAATGATCCTTGGGTCAACCTTCACAAAAGTTGCTAAAATAAACTTGATCCATATAGAACTCTGGTTGCCATGGCAACAATAAGAAAAAAAATATGAAAACTTTAAAAATCATCTTCTTCAAAACTACTGGCCAGATTTTAAAATAAATTGGTACAGATGTTCCTTGGGTCAACCGATTTATCTCAGGTGAGCGATTTAGGGCCATCATGGGCCTCTTGTTTAAATCTGCTATAACTTCTATGTCTTTCATCAGATTGCTACAATATTTGGAAAGTTGCTTATGTGGATGAATCTTTACATTATGCAGTTGATCTTGTGACCTTGACATTTAACCTACTTTTGATTAAAAAAAAAAAGCAGCATCTTGACAGGTTTACCTGTTGGTTAATCTGCTAGAACTTCTATGTGCTTTATAAGATTGCTTCAATGTTTGGACATTTGCTTATGTGGATGGATCTCATCATTATGCAGTTGATCTTGACCTTTGACTTACTTTTGATGAAAAACAACAACAATAACAAAAACAAAAAACACCAACAGAAAAACCTGTCCATAATACCATCTGATCTTGTTTTCAATGCTTTAGGCAAGTCTTTCACTGACAGTTGTTTAAAACAATTGCTCAGTCCAGCAGGCTGATTTAACCACAACAGAGCATGCACATTTATGTGTTATTTATAGTCTGTATCATGATATATAAGATGTAGTTATACAACACATCAATTAAATATATTCCAAATTGGGATTGATGTACATCAAGGTCTTTATATATACAGTAGTATTAAGAGACCTTGTGTACATACACATAGAGACCGTCCCTGGTGACCGAGTGGTTAGAGTGTCTGCCTCGGGAACGGGAGGTCGTGGGTTCGATCCCAGGCCGCGACATACCAAAGTCGTAAAAAGGGTACTGGTATACCTTCCTTGCTTGGCGCTCAGCATATAAGGGCTGGATGTCCCAGTGTCAGGATAATGTGACTGGGTGTGGTATCATGCCACATGTCTACAGTGTGGCAGCACTATATCTGTCTCAAGTAGATACGTCTCCAAATGACTGTAATACTGTAGGTGGGACGTTAATCCCATGAAACAAACAAACATACACATAGAAGAAATTGTCTTGCTGTGTCCATACAAAAATGCCTTTTTATCAACATTAATTTCACAAACATAATCATTGCATATTTACACAGGCATAGAACTACATGTACAGTTCATATTTATTTTGTCTCTCCGTTAAATAATCATGCTTACCAATGTGTGTTCCAGATATCACTGTGTTAGGTGTGGCACCAGTCTGAACTACCAGGCGGTACAATGGAGGTACCGTTTACTCCTGTCAGTGACAGATGGTTCTTGTTGTGGGAAAGTCGTCATCTTCGGCCGGACATTGGACAGTTTCTTTGGCAAGTCTGCCACAGACTTCCACAGGTAATGACTGTGTATGCTTTTTTCCCTTGATGTTCCTTTATCAAGGGTAACTATGTTTCTTTTCCATTGATATATACAGTTGGGATGGAAGATCCATCCTTAATGACCTTACAATTTAAATACTGATATTGATAAAAATAATTCTTGGTTTTTACATACCTTTTGAATATACCATCATTATGATATTAAGACTTCTTTTACGGGGAATGCTCTTTGTTATATCAATAAATATGAATCTCACATGCACACACAATACATACATTTAAGGTATGAATCTATACCTGTGTTATATGTGCCTATCTCTCATGAGATCCATCATGAATGGTAAATAAACCCTTAACCTACTCTAATGAGCATGCAAGATTAAATAAAGAAGCAAAAAAAAAAAAAATGTTCATATTGTATTTTTAGCTCACCTGAGCACAACGTGCTCATGGTGAGCTTTTGTGATCGCCTTTTGTCCGGCGTCCGTGCGTGCGTGCGTGCGTGCGTCTTGCGTCAACTTTTCCTTTAAACAACTTCTCCTCCTAAACCACTGGATGGATTTTGACCAAACTTCACAGGAATCATCCTTATCATGACCTCTATCAAAGTTGTTCAAATTATTTTGATTGGGTGAATAAGTAGGTCACAGGAGCTAAAAATAGATTTTAAAAATGAAAATTTAAAAAATCTTCTCCGAAACCACAAGGCCTAGCCTTTTGATTTTTGGTATGTAGCATGATCTTATGACTCTCTACCAAGATTGTACAAATTATGACCCTGGGGTCAAAATTGGCCCCACCCCAGGGGTCACTTGATTTCACATAGGCTAATATAGGAAAAACTTGAAAAATCTTCTTCTCAGAAACCACAAAGCATGGAGTTTAAATATTTGGTAAGTAGCATGATCTTATGACCCTCTACCAAGATTGTTTAAATTATGACCCTGGGGTCAAAATTGGCCCCGCCCCAGGGGTCACTTGATTTAACATCGGATAATATAGAAAAAAACTTGAAAAATCTTCTTCTCAGAAACCACAAGGCATGGAGTTAAGATATTTGGTGTGTAGCATTGTCTAGTGGATCACAACCAAGTTTGTTCAAATCATGACCCTGGGGTCAAAATTGGCCCCACCCCAGGGATCACTTGATTTAACATAGGCTAATATAGGAAAAACTTGAAAAATCTTCTTCTCAGAAACCACAAGGCCTGGGGTTTAGATATTTGGTGTGCAGCATTGTCTAGTATATCACAACCAAGTTTGTTCAAATCATGGCCCTGGGATCAAATTTGGCCCCACCAAGGGGTCACCTGATTTTACATAGGCTAATATAGAAAAAACTTGAAAAATCTTCTTCTCTGAAACCACAAGGCCTAGCCTTTTGATTTTTAATATGTAGCATGATCTTATGACTCTCTACCAAGATTGTTCAAATTATGACCCTGGGGTCACATTGAAATACAAACAGAAAAAAGAGGGTGGGGAAAACATTCACCAAATATATATTTCTATGGATGAGTTGTCGTGATTAAGATTTCATTTTCTTTTGTTTTGGATTAAATATCCTTTAAGGTATTTGAGACAAAAGTCTTACAACTGACCATCTTTCTCTTTCTGCATTGCTAATTTTAGCAGATTTATAAATTTCCCAAGCAAATTTTAGCTATTCATCAATGATTGACAGTTTGGTAAAATTTGTTTCATTTTACATAGGAAAATATATCTTTTAATTAAAAATAATATTGTATAATTTTTTTTTTTAAAACCTTTTTTATAAATGATAATTTTTGCTTAAAGAATTCAAAGATAACCTGTAGTTTTGGACAACTCCAGAATAAATGTAATATGGTTTCTTCTTCTGTTTTACAAAAAGTACAAATCTTATTATCTGTTATATTCATTTTGTAAAACAAATAATTAGTACCTAATATTCTATGAAGTAGCCTTGTTTGCAACCATTGAATATATGAATTTGAAATGTTAGACTGTAAATATCATTCCATGGTAAAGACAAATCAGAGTAAACATTATTCCATTTTTCTTGACTACTTGGAATATCATTATTTGCTATAAGTTTTCTATAAACTTGTTTATTGGTATTCGCACCAACAATAATTGGTTTTAAATAAGAACTGATTAATGGAAATTTTACTATGTTATTATTGAATTCAATTTTACAGGCCGCTTTATATCTATTCACATTTATTCTGAGAGCTTCATAATGTATAAAATTGATATAACATCCTGTTTTTTATTCACAATATCTTGAACAAAACGTAATCCTTTGTCATATAGAACTTTTATAAAAATTCCATTACCTCCAGACAAAAATTTGTGATTATGAAACAATGGTAAATCTAAGAAAACAGTTTCTGTATTGATCACTAAACTGTTAACATATTCTGTATAACTTTTCAAAACAGTTACCCAAAAATTTTTTTTATTTTATAAAATTTTAACATATCTATATTAAATATTGATTTAACAAATATGAAACATTGACTGTTTACTGTATTTATATATCTTTTTAACCAGCTAAGCTTAAGTGAGTTGTTATAGGAAAAAATGTTTGTCATCTTTAATCCCCCTTCACAGTAATCTTTACATGTTATAATACCTTTGATTTTTACTTGCTCACCCCATACAAAACCCGTGAACAATTTATGTATATTTTCCATAATCTTACGAGGTGGTGTTGGTAAAGATGTAAAACAATGCGTTAAAAGTGGAAGTAATAATGATTTTACTACTGTTATTTTACCAATAGGGGACAACTTTCTTCTTTTCCAAAATGAAATACTTTTCTTAATTTTCTCTATTTTATCCTTAAATTTTATTTCAATCATTCTTTTAAGATTTACATAAAAAATAATGCCAAGTAATTTAAATTGATTTGTTCCCCATTTGAGTTTCCATCTGGTTTTTATGGCTTTTGTACTATATTTCATTGAACCTATCCAAATAACATGTGTTTTATCAAAGTTTACTTTAACCCTTTCCCTCATAGAGGAAACCATGAAAAGACCTATGCGAACAACATAAAACCAGATCAGCCTGTGAGTAACTCCTCAGTGGTCTGGAAATGAGGATTTTGTAATTAAATTTGGTAAGGTTTAACTGTGGTTTTCTGCAGATCAGGCTTTATGTGGTACCTATTGAGTACGTCAAAATGAGTATATATGAGGGAAAGGGTTAAGTCCTGAGTACTGTGAATATTCATGTAAAATACTTAAAGTTGTGTTAAGAGATTTTTCAGAACCGTCTAATAACAAATATGTGTCATCTGCAAATTGGGAAATTTTGTATTCTTTTCCTTCAATTAATAAACCTTTAATATCGTTACATTTTTTTATTTTTGCAGATAGTATTTCTGCACATAGGATAAAAATATATGCTGAGATCGGATCACCTTGCCGGCAGCCTCGACCGGGTGTGAAAACATTTGATAAAAATCCATTTAATTGTGTTGCTAAACTAGTATTATATAAAAACATTGATATCCACTTTTTAAAACTTGGACCAAAATTGAAAAAAGATATTACTTTCTCTATAAAATAAAAGGATAGTGAATCGAAGGTCTTTTCTACCATAACAATTAAACCTGGGATTTTATTTTCCTCTGTGTATTGCATAATATCAAACAACAATCTTGTATTTTCACCGATAAACCTGCCTTTTACAAAACCTGTTTGGTTACCTGCAACTAAAATATTTAGAACATGTTTGAAGTCTACGTAACTGACGCTAATTTATAAACAGTATTAAGCAATGTTATAGGTCTCCAATTTTTAGCTCACATGAGCACAACGTGCTCAAGGTGAGCTTTTCTGATCGCCTTTTGTCCGGCGTCCGTGCGTGCGTGCTTCAAACAACATCTCCTCCTAAACGGCTTGGCCAATTTGAAAAATATTTTGCAGGAATGTTCCTTGGATGAAGCTCTACTAAAGTTGTATAAATGGTTCTGGTCCATTGCATAATTAAGTCACAGGAGCGAAAAATAGATTTTAAAAATGCAAACTTTGAAAATCTTCATCTGCAACCATTCTCGCCATGAGGCCTAGAGCTTAGATATTTGGTATTAAGCATCATCTTATGGGCCACCACCAAGATTGTACAAATCATAGCCCAATGGTGATAAATGACCCCACACCAGGGGTCACTTGTTTTACATAGAGTTAAATAGGAAAATCTTAAAAAATCTTCTTCTATGAATCAATAAGGCCTAGAGCTAAGATTTTTGGTATGTAGTAGCATCTAATGGTTCATTACAAAGATTTTCAAAGTCTTGGCCCTACGGTGATAAATGACCCGGCACCCAAGTCTTCTCTGAAACCATATGGCCCATTGCTTAGATATTTGGTGTGTAGTATTGTCAGGGGTAAAATGTTTTAAATTAAGTTATATCAGAATCCTTGTCTGTTTAAAAACCTTGACATCAGTTGAAGCAATGGTACTCAGGTGAGCGATTCAGGGCCATCATGGCCCTCTTGTTTAAGAACTTATGATACCTTGCTTTTGTGTAACAGACAATTGACCAATATTATATCCATAGTTTATAGCACAAACAACAAAGTGACCAATTTTATTCCAGAAGACCTTAAAGAAGTTAGATGTAAATCCATCTGATTCTGGGCTTTTATCATTCTTCATATTTCTTAAAGTATTAGTGACCTCTTCATATGGTAAAAGGCCTTCTAACTTCATTGCCTGTAGATCAGAGAGTTTTGGAACATTAACATTTTCAAAATAATTTTCTATATCGTGGTCTTTTACTTCTATGTTTTTATATTAATGTTCATAAAAGGACATTGTCTCTTTTAAAATTTCGTGTTGGTCATAAATAAAAGCTCCATCATCTTTTACTAAAGACTTATCTACACAATGATGTTTTTCTAAATTACAAAATTCTTTTGTGACTTTTTCCCCATTTTGTATCCAGTTTGATCTGGATCTTATAATATGACCTTGAAGTTTTTCATTTCTGATATATCTTAATTCTTGTTGCATGATTAACAGTTGTTCATTGTTTTCATTTGTCAAATTACTTTCAATATCCTTTATATTTTGTGTTAAAATTCTTCACGTTTGTTACGTTGCTTATTCTTAAAACTAGCATAGGATATAGTTTTACCTCTAATTTCCATCAATAAAGTTTCTAAAAAAAGTTGATCATTTAATGAAAACTGCAAGGCCATGTTATCAATATTAGATATATTACTGACATTATATACTGGTAAACAATACTGATTTTTAACATCTTGTATTTTTTCATTAATACATTCTACAAAGTCTTTATCACACAACAAGGAATTATTAAATTTCCATAGTCCTTTGCCATGAACAGTATCTTCAAAACAAAAATTTAGTGATATTATAGAGTGATCGGATCGGTAACTTACATGAATGTCTGACTCTCTACTAAAGGGCAATAAATCATGTGTAAATAAAAAATAATCTAGCCGTCCCTGCTGAATAGGGTTTGAACGTCGCCATGCATATTTATTCACATCTCCATTTAGCATTCTAAATATATCTACTAGATTACGATTTTGTATATATTCTAATGCTCTGTTTCTTGCTTTACAATTATTATTTGTTGATTTATAATTACAATAATCAAGATCAAAATTCATTACTAAATTAAAATCCCCACAAATAATATAAGATTCATTTCCTATTTTATCAATAGTTTTAAACACATTTGTATAAAAAATTAGGAGAGTCATTATTTGGTCCATATAATGTTACCAATGTAATTTTTTTATCCTTATATAGCATATCTATAGCTAGCATATTTCCATCATTATCTTTTTCTACACTTTTTACATGTACAGCGAGATCTTCCCTTAAAAGAACATACACCTCTAGTTTGATTTTCCATGAAAAAAATTTTCCTTTCTACAAAGTGAGTATCTTGTAAGCTTACAACATCTGGTTTTTGGTCTTTTAAAAAAAATAAAACATCCTTTCTTTTCTTACCATCATGTAATCCACGGCAATTGTAAGACAAGATTCTTAGATCAGCCATTTTTGTAGCATTTATTTACACATCTATCTCTACGAAATTCACTGAAAAAACACCTACATTTTTTAATCCATTTCCAAAAACTTATTGAAGTGACATTTTTGATTTGGTGTCTGTGACATTTCAACAAATTTGGTGAAAACATTGAGAAAGTGATAAAAAGAAAACAAAAACAGTGCAAAGTTTCAATGATTAAACAGTTATTCGCAAAAATCAAATTTGTTCTTTCTTTTCTTTTAATAGAGAAAATTGAAAAGGTTGATGTTGTTACCAGGAGAAATCATTGATGAAATCTTTCTTTAATATTTCTATAAATAAAATTTGTCATGCTAATATATATTTTTTTTAAATGTGTTTGTGTTAAATAGTGAATATAAAAAAACAACAACAGTGTATTTATGTAGTTCTCATAGAGTTTGATTTTCTTATATAAACTAATGAATGTTTAAATTAATAAATGAAACAAAGTTTTGGAATGAGTAGAACTTGTTCTCAATACCAGAGAGACATTTTCAAATAATATTAACATCATTTACAATTGAAAGGTATTTTAAGACAACAGAGAAAAAGTGACATACATTTACGTAAATATACATATCAAACATACATATATCAAACAACAAGACAAAATCGGTAAGTAGTGAAAACCAAGACTAAGATTATTGAGTTATCTCTGGAAACCTTTCTGGTGACGAAATGGAATAGTTTTATACATGTCACACACACACAATGTGGTGGTGTTGAGGAAAGAAAAGACTTTACTAATAAATATGAACTATATAATGATACAACACAATTTAGAACAACCATAGATCTTTAAAAGTATGTAACTACAACAAAACATGCACCTTTATGATTATATAATTTTATATCATCATCATCTTCATCATCACTATCTACACATGTATATATGTATATATATAGCCATCATCATCATCGTCATTATCAGCTTGTTCATAGCCACCACATGGTGCATTTAATCATCATCATCATCATCATCTTCATCATCACTATCTACACATGTATATATGTATATATATAATCATCATCATCATCATCATCATTATCAGCTTGTTCATAGCCACCACATGGTGTATTTAATCATCATCACCATCATCATCATCATCATCATCATCACTATCTACATGTATATATGTATATATATATATAATCATACATCATCATCATCAACTTACCCTTCATTTCTACATGATGGACTCATCATCATGATACAATTCAAAATACGTGTATATACAATTAATGCCATCATCCCATCATCATCATCATCATTGTCATCATCATCATTTTACCATATATCCCTGCATTGTGTAATATTATCTAAGTATATTACGTTATCTTATACTTTTATTATACTTATACTTTTAACTTTTTAAATATCATGGGCACCACCCCTGTATTTTTTCTGCTTTAGAAATTCAATACATGTACAGTTATATCTGTAATTTTTATTTCCAATTTTCATCATTTTCAAAAAAAAAATATATGTATTTACATCATAATCTACAATTTATTATCAATTTGACATAATCTAAGAAAGAACAAATTTTAAAAGACAAGCTAAGAAAGAACCAATTTTAAAAGGATATGATACTTGAAATTTTAATACCAAGTAAAAAAAAAGAAGCACTGATTGTTTTTCAAGTTTATCACCCACAAATTAACCATTAATCTCAGAAATGACCTATATTACAAATCTATCAGAAGATCAGCCAAACAAGTTTAAGTGGGTTTGCTACTCCACAGTACCTTGGAGGTCAGAAAGGATCACTGTAAATACCTTATGATTAAATTGAATTGATCTGCGATGTAAAGTGGAATATTTAAGCAATCTTGTTTGAAGTGGGAGGAGTTATCAAGATTTATATGTACTATCTTGAATACTGCATATGTATCTTCCCACCCAAACTTTGACCTAATTGACCTTCTTTCACTTTAAACACATTTAACAAGAAAGGTTTGACGTATTTCTAATTTCATTGTATCCAAAACTTACTGCAGTTAATGATAATGGTTTTTGGAAAATGTTAAAGTGAAAGTAGATACCTTATCAAAATTGTTTCGTTGTAATAAGGAAGATAGTGCAGTGCATGTATATGTATTGATATAACTAGTCTAGGTTAACAAGCATCTAATTTTTCACTCATTATGATATGCCCATAAAAAAAAGGTGAATCTTTTCAAGCAGTTAAGTTATAGTGATTTACACCCCATTCAGATATTCAGAATAAAATAAAAGTCAAATACATGTAAGTTAAAGGCTTATTAGTGCAAGATAAACAGGCAAATTGTTGCATTGATATGCCATGCAGAATGAGGTAAATAAAAAAAAAATGTTAAAAACTATTTGAAAAATATGTTTACCTAAATATTGCAGTATGGCTCCAGCAAGGTGGAATAATACGAATGTGAACATTTGTTGACATGCATCTATTCTCTGTCCATACATGTATAAATATTCATGCTAAATACAATGTATCAACACTGGATATGTGTCTATAGGAAAAAGATGCCCCCACTTTTAACCTTTGTAAGTACATTGTAATTCATGATATTACACAACCTAGCTATATTTTTTCATTAATTCAAAGGCCAAAATCCTGCACATATTAGGCAAATAAACACCCAGTTTGGAGATATGAGCAGCACAACTAAATATCGAGTTATTTAAGGGCCAAAACTTTGCAGATATTGGCAAAACTTCCAAAATCTAAAGTTTCTAAGTTTGCATGGTGAACATTCCTGTAAAGTTTTGTGTCTCAAACTCATACAGGCAACACAGCTATCTTTTAAGTTATTTAAGGACCATAAATCTTCACATTTTGGTTGAACAAAAATCAAAACAATAGGTAGCCAGAACTTATAGGGTATTAAAGAATATGATTCTGATTTATGTTGTAGAAGCCTGGAAGAGTTAGAACACTGTGGCTTTCCTTCTGAGACTATGCTAATGGATGCCTTGCTGAAGACTTTTCATGGCAGGTATTTTTATTTTGGATTCAAGATCAGTGAAGAATTCAACAATGCCTCAGTTTTTTGTTTGCAAGATGTACTCCCACCAGATTCTGGGCCCAGTCAGCTTGACCTGTCGTCAAATTTTGAAAGTGGACACACAGTTGTATACCAGGTTGTTCAAGCCAGCACAGGGGTATTTGTGACAGTATCAGACCATATAAGGTGTTCCATTAAAGAACTACGTTGCAGACAAAAACCTGCAGAATTGTCATTGCAATCAGACCAATTGCAAGAATCAGATGTTCAAACTGTATCAGGTATACAGTGGAAAGTGAATATTGAAAATACATCTTCAGTTAGCAAAACCCTATCTTTCTCATCCAAACAAAACTCTGTAGCATTCAGTTTTGAACAAAGTTCATTGATAGATTCTTGTTTGTCAGAAGGAAGATCTGTTACTGTGGAAAATGCAATTTCTTGCCCTGAAAGGAACAAGTGTAGAAATCTGACGCTTGTATCAGATGGCTCATCACAAACCATAACTCGGTCTGTTGGAGAGTCAACTGATGTCAAAAAAACAAATAAAGATGATGGCATTTACCTGGAAGAACAAGAGGTGGACGGGCAGTTTTCTGAGTTGTTTTCCTCAGAATTACTATATGATGTAACCAGTTCCAATATTGAAGAGTTTCTAAAGAATTCAACCTTTGATTTGTCTGTGTCCTGCAAACTTGACTTCAGTAATATTGATGAAAGTCTTTCCAGTAATAGAACCCAAGCTTCTCATACCAGTAAGGATTTATTGTTGGATGATGGTATAGCACAGAAGAAACCTCCTTGTAATGATAAGAAAGAAGAAGTCACTGAGAAGGTAGATAAACTATTCGGTATTCCACATGTAACAGAAAAAGCTGAGATTGACATAGTTGAACAATATGGTGGTCAAAATAAGTGTGTAGGCACTTTTTCTGAGGAAGTTTTTGATAAAAGTGACAAAGAAAATGCAGATTCTTTTGAAGAATTGCTTTTAGCTTGTGATATTGATATTTGTGGACAGATGCAAACTCGCTGTGGTTCAGAAATGACTCAGTTTGGTAAAGTACACAAAGACAAAATTAAAAAAAACCCAATACTATGTTTGAGATAAAAGAAAAAATTTAAAATTTATTCCCAAAAAGATGATGTTCATGACAATTGTAACAAGATAGTAATTCAAGCAGACTTGATGAAACAGATGAATCTAAATATGCCAGACTCTGAGGAGCTTGAACAATTTTTGAATTCTTTTTCTAGTTTTGATATAAGTGAGCAAGCTGACGAAAGATGCAATACTACAAATGATAAACTGACATGGAAATTGGAATCTGGAAACAAAATCATAAACACCAATAACAAATTTGATACACGTCCTGTATCTTACATTAAAACAAACAACTTAAGCTTGAACAATACAAACCAAGAATTACGATTTTCAGAAAATGATAAAACCGCTTGTTCAAAAAACGAATATTTGACTAGAAGCAAACCTCAGGTTTTATCTCAAATGTTCCCTAACTCAGATGATCTTGACTTATTCCTTGCCAACATAAGTGACAACTCTCATGATTTGATTAAACTTCCTGATAAGCACCAATCCAATCCTGAATCAGTCGATAAGAAACATTCTAATGACGATGTGTATTCTGAGGATTTGTTTGAGGAATCTTTTGATCAAATAAATGAGGTATCAAAAGCTAAAATAGAAACTATGAATTCGGATAGTGGAATAAATTCAGAGACTGATATTTCTCATGACTTGTTTGCACAGGATGGGCTAAACCATTCTTCGTGTCTAGAGAGTTTTCTCCAGAATGTAACAATGTCCGACACTGAAAGAAAATGTTCCTCTTCATTTCAAAGTTTGAAAAAAAGTCTTAAATGTGTAGGGAACCAGGATCATGTAGGTGTGAAACTGCACGTCCAGGATAGTGCAAATGAGATTGCAGATCGTAACTGCCCAAGTAAAGCCTTTGCTATGCAAAACCATTCTAAAGAGACAGGTTCTGTTTATGTATGTGCTGACAAACAAAATCACATTGTTCCTGGTAGCTCAGCTATTAAAGATTTGGATCAGGACAGTTCTGAGAGGGATTGTGCAATAGATATATCAGAAGTTTTGTTTGACTCCTTTAATTTTTTAGATGAGCATTGTGATGTCGTAGATAATCATGAATATTTTGTATATAGTCATAATCAGAAAAGTGTTGTTAAAGTCACAGAGGAAGGAACAAGAGAAAGTGATTCTAATGTAAACGGGTCTATGACACCTTTAAATGATTGCGTTGTGATGGAAAGCCAGGAGCTTGAAGAAAGCATAAAGGGTGATAAAATTATAAACCAAGGGTTTCAGGACGGAAAGAAATCAGAAAAAAGAGTGCAGTTCAAAAGAAAATTAGAAACATTTAGTTCTTGTCATCTGATGGATTTGAAGATGAAAGTTACTGCTAGTCCATTACATATATTAAGGGACACGGAGAAGTTAAAATCATCGTTGAAGAAATCATGTAAAGTAAATAATGTTAATTTCATGTATAAAACTCTTGGAAGAGGACAGTGTTCACCAATGTTCAATGCATGTGCTGGTGACCCAGATGTGGGGAACTCATCTTCTGCCTCTTTGTTCAGTGACTCTTGTGATCTCTTCAGTCCAAGTCAGAAAACACCCAAACACAGAGAGCATACTCACCTTTCAGAGGCACCAACATCAGCTGCTAGAGAGGATGATGCAAAATATGTAGCAGATGCCTCTATTGTGGCTTCAGCATTAGTTTCAATGTCCATGAAACCTGTTAAAAAATCTGACATCCCTGGAGATTTATTTAAGGATACATTCCAAGTTGACATTGATGAAGCTGTTTATAATGATTCAAGTAATAAAACTGACTCAGGACTATCTCACTACAGACCGCCACTGTTTCATAATGCAATGACACCAGATCTGTTTAATGATACTGTGTTTGGGGAAACAAATGAAATAATTGATAAAAATGTAATTAAGTTACAGATTTCTGATAAGGACTTGCGTGAGAAAAGGAGTGTAAGGTCTCCGTTATCACTGTTGAATAATGGCAATGGTAATAAAAGAATAGGAAGAGTTGTTGTTCCAGATACTTCTGAGAAGCCAATGGAAAGATATGAGATTTTTAAAGTCCTGAAGGAGAACAACAAACCTAAAGAAGTGGATGCTGGCTCACCAGATTTGTTTGATGACAGTGTGTATAATGTTGAAGACGACAAAGTCTGGTCAGATTTGATGAATGACCAGAAAATGTATAGTGGACTTTGCAAGAAATTGTTCTTTTAATTTTAATTTCATATCAATACTGATGTTTATGGATAGATACAGAAAATGTACATGCATCATTTAAGATGGTACCTTGTGTATATTATGTGTCACACAGGAAGATACTGAATATTACATCTTAAGACCAATCAGAAAATAAGTGTATGCTACCATTATATTCTATGCACGGTTTCGATTGGTCTGATATTTAATTTACACATGGTATATTAAAAAAAAAATAGAAATAAAAACAGATATTAGTGTGAAAATGTCAACAGTTTATTATTCTTTATAAGTCTGCTCCACTATCAACTTCTGTTTTTGTTTGGTTGATTTGAATTGAGCAATATGATTGGACAAAGTGAAATTGACATCGTCAGATTTTCGGAAATTGCTTGTCTAGATGCATTACATCATCCAGTGGGAATTGCCGAAACCGGAAGTTGAGAGTGGAGCAGATTTAAAAATATATACAAATTGTGACATTTCGCGTTATTACTTCATTAAGGCTGCCATTTAACAATGATTCGATACACCATGTGTTACATAAATATCAGACTGATTGAACCTTGCATAGAATATGTAATGGAAGCATACATTTGTACAATTTTACGACCTCCGTAATCAGGTGATGTCAGATTCTGTTCCTTAGCATGTTCATAATACACAGTATAGAGGGAAATAATAATAATGCAGGACATATAGATTTACTTGGCGGCAAGTAGGAAAGAGGAAGAATAGTTTCCATTTAGGTTGTCTGCACTCTAATATGAAGTGATCTTTACTAAACTTTGTAATTTTTCAGTTGGGTGTTCAAGCATACAAAATAATGTCATTAATTGTGATCTTGTTGATATTTATGGTCACACAATCATGCTAAAGGGATATTTTACAAGTAGATCAGGAGTGTGTTTACACCCTAACGTGCATTTACATCTATATTGCATCTATGAAACTACAGCTGTCCCAGTTTGACTTAATACCTCATGCTAGGATATCACTGAAGTTGGTGATAAATGGAAGGATATGCTTGTCAAGATAATATCTGATTATATAAAGATTTAAAACTGATATATAATGACAAGGCAGAAAGGCTTGTAATTTATATCTTTTCTTAATAAACACTGGATCAAGTCAGTCTTTTGTCAGTCTGGTGTGCCTTGATAGTGTAATGGTAATGAGCTTTGCTTTTCACCAATGTTACCTGGGTTTGTTTCCTGTCATATACATGAGAGGATAAAGTGGTTGCCTGTCCAGACACATGTTTTTTTTTTCTAGATTCTCTGGTTTCCTCCAACTATAATGCCCACATACGCCACCACCTGAGCCATAGAGAGTGATTTATATAAGTTGTGATAACTTGTTACATAATAGATGTAAAGTAAATGAAGTATTAATTTTATAACACCTTTCATGTGCGTAGCTTGGCCTAAAATGATGAGCAGGCCTAGGCTAGTGTGATCTGCAGGCATGTTCCCACAGCAATTTGTTCTAGGATGCGCATAGGTGCCTTTTCGGGGCACTAAAAGTTCAATATTGCACTTTTTTATATGCATTTTTGGACTTATTAAAAATACATTTTCTTGAAATGATGCAGGTATGGGTCTCTTTTATCATTATCTTTATAGTTCTGGCAAACTTTGAAAAAGCTTAATGAGGGCTCAGTGCAAAACCACAGTTGAACAAAGAAGCAGCACCTGGATAGCATAGTGGTAACACATTTCACTACTCACCAATGCATCACTGGTTCAATTCCTGGTCACATATGCTTGAGGGTACAGTGGTTGCCTGTCAAGACACATGGGCTTTCTCCGAGTTCTCCAGTTTCCTCCCACAATAATGACCACATATCCTGTCACCAGAGCCATGGAGAATGGTTAATATAAGCTCTGAGAACTTGTTTCCTAATCAATGTAAAATAAATAAGTAAAACTTTTTTTAAAGAAGCAGTTATAATAGTTTTATACCAAGCTTCGAATCATAAGAAAATGACTGTCTAGATTATGAGATACTCTCAAGTTTTGAGCAATCTTGCAGTCAGGTACAATGTTTACTTTAATTAAGATTTATAAAGATATGGTTAATGCTGGTTTATTTAATATCCTTGACCTTAAGGAAATGATTTTGGGTCAATGTCTAGCACTTCCTCTGGCCATAAGCAAGGTTTGTGTAAACGTTTTACTTCAAAAGTACAAAGAGTACAAAGTTACGGGCTTAAAAGTCACTGATTTGTAAGTAACTAGGCTATGGCGATAACCTTGAGCAAAATGTGATGAAACACCCTCAGGCCATGAATTTAGAACTGATAAGACCAGTGACCTTAGGCAAATAACCTTGGGTCAAGGTCTTAACATACTGCTTTTTATAACAGTTCTTGGGCAAAGTATGACCTTCTTGGGTCATGGGCTTACATGTTTGACACAAATTTAGAAATAATTGGATAAAAAAATCAAGGGTTACCTGTGAATAGCTGCCAACCTGTTAACAAAGGCCAATGACTAAATCTCTAGAAAATCTGAATTCTGAATAAAAGCTATCTCCAGATAAAGGTCAGTTGAATGGTCTTTTAAGCTCACCTGAGCACAACGTGCTCAAGGTGAGCTTTTGTGATCGCCCTTCCTCCAGCGGCCGTCGTGCGTCGTCAACAATTTGACCTTGTTAACACTCTAGAGGCCACAATTTTGGCCCAATCTTTATGAAACTTGGTCAGAATGTTTGTTTCCATAAAATTTTGGACAAGTTCGAATTTGGGTCATGTGGGGTCAAAAAGTAGGTCATGAGGTCAAATCTTAGAAAAACCTTGTTAACACTCTAAAGGCCACATTTTTGACCCAATCTTTATGAAACTTGGTCAGAATGTTTGTTTCCATAAAATCTTGGACAAGTTCGAATATTGGTCATGTGTGGTCAAAAAGTAGGTCATGAGGTCAAATCTTAGAAAAACCTTAACACTCTAGAGGCCACATTTTTGGCCCAATCTTTATGAAACTTGGTCAGAATGTCTGTTTCCATAAATCTTGGTCAAGCTCGAAAGTGGGTCATGTGATGTCAAAAAGTAGGTCAATATGAAAAATCCAACATATGTTGCTCATTTATAATCAGGTGAGCGATTCAGGGCCATCATGGCCCTCTTGTTTAAAAAAGTTTTTCATAATAATTATTCTTTTTGAATTTTTCTAGATTTTTTTTTCTGTTGTTTTTATTATGTTTTTTCATGGTATAAATATAACTTTGATGGATATTCTTGCTCATTAACTTTATGGACTGTTTTGTACAAAATACATCATGATGGCACCATCCCGGAATCGATAGGTAGTGGGTTCGATCCCTGGCCGCAACATACCAAAGTTGTTAAAAATGGTACTTGTTTAGCTCCCTTGCTTGGTACTAAGTCAGCACATATGTGCTATTCCAGGACTGGTTGACTCGGTTTGAGGATAATGTGACTGGGTATGGTATCATGCCACATGTCTACAGCGTGATACTGCAGTATGGCAGCACTGTAACTGTCTCAAGAAGACATATTCTCCAAATGACTGAAATACTGCTGGCAGGATATTAAACACCATAAAACAGACCTTGTAACCATGGTAACTCTAGATCAGCCTGAAAAATTTCATCAGATTTTTCTTTGCTACTCATTAAAAATGAAAGACCAAATGTGACTGGTCCCTGAGAGTCGAAGTGGTTAGAGTGTTTTCTCCATAGCAGGCATTATAAGTTTGATCCAAAGCTGTGAAATTGTGCAGGTATATCACCCTTACTCTGCAAGACTGGTTGCCTCAGTGTCAGGATAATGTGGCTGGATGTGGTATCATGTCATTGTCTACAGTGTGATATTGCTGTGATGCAGCACAGCATGATAGCCATCTTGTGTAGACAACAGTCACTAAAGGACTGAAATACTGTTCGAGTGTGCTGTTAGATCAAGGGAAAGAAACAAATTCAGTGTAAAATCTGTGATTAAATTTTCAATGTTTTACAGTGTGACCCATTGTGTTTCCATATAGGAAGAAAAAAACTTTGTTTAGTTCAAATCTGTAATTGTATGTATAAATGTTGTCCATTTTTTAAATATCCCAAGAGAAAATTTTTACAATACACAAAAGACATCAGGGTTTGTAAACAATATATTATCATCTACCTTTTCAGTCCACTTTTGAAATATCCCGTTGAGAACTTTCTCCTAAAGATATAAGACATAAGCATTTGTAAACAATTACAGTTGTTCAGTGTATATTTTTAACTACACTTTTTTTTACTATATTTATTTATATTTTATGATATTATTTAATATGAAAATAGATGAATTTGAAAAGAAAGGTTGTTGTATTATTTCTGTGCCCTTTTCTATATGTGTGTCATTAGTTTTGATGCATTTAATAATTTATATAAATATCCCAGGGGTATATCGTTTTGGCATTGTCCATCCATCCAGAGCTGACATTGATGAACATGCAGTTTGCTGAGGTTCCCATCAGAAATGACAGAGTTATTGCCCTTGGTTAGATCAAGAACTCAGAAATTTGGCGGGGGCTGTCTGATCACTGTTTCCTCTGCTTGCTCATACAGTACTGCAGCTCAGATCCTTTGAAGTCTGCACAGCAATAGTTTGAATTACTGTTTAAAGTTCATCAAGTTATAAACATGTACACGAGTATTCATATGATGAGTTGTATCATTTTTCCTCCTGTTGATGAAAAAGATGTTAATAGTGTTCTTCCATTATCAAAAAAGAAAATTCAAATACATACATTTATATCTGGAATTACAGAAGAAAATTTCATTGCAAGAAAATAATGATCGAGTACTTGAAAAAAAAAAAAAATAAAAAAATAAACTCCTGTATAAAACTTCAATAATTCACATTATTATGTTTGTTTTTTCCTCACACTGAACCCTCCTTTAACCCTTTCCCTCATATAGACTAATTTTGATGTAATCAATAGGTACCACATAAAGCCTGATCTGCAGAAAACCACAGTTAAACCTTACCAAATTTAATTATAAAGTCCTCATTTCCAGACCACTGAGGAGCAGCGAACAGCATAAAACCTGATCAGCCTGTGAGTTACTCGCAGGCTGATCTGGTTTTATGTTGTTCGCATAGGTCTTTTCATGGTTTCCTCTATGAGGGAAAGGGTTAAATATACCTCAAGACATTTCTAAATTTGTAATAATGTACTGGTATGCATGTTTAAGCAGTTTAAATCATTATTTGAATTTTTGTGTTTGAATAATCCTCTGTAATATGTTCTTGTAATTTTTTTCCACAAAATTCGTTGACAAATGACCACATTATTTTTTTTTTTTAATGACCAAACTCATCGGTAAAAGTCAGAAATTAAAAATCCCAGTAAATCCTAATTTTAGCAATTTTTATACAGAATAGGAAGTCATTTGGCATTCAGAAAAACCTGAAGTTCAGGAAAATTCCTGAAAACTTTTACCCATGCAAACTTCATTTTGGTTATCTGGCAGGTTATGTTATTAATGCATTTAATTTTGTCATTTTCTGCACCATTAAATTGATGTGTTTATGTAGCAGAACGCTGTCACTTACAATGTTTTGGTCAATATTTATTTCTTCTTTTATTGGGGCGTTATATATGGTCTAGTCTTGACTTTAAACATTTGATCTATGGATGACATGTTTAACCCAAGAGGGCCTTTCCTTCAACACAAGTATCTGATAAGGGCCAATCCCTTTTATCAAAAAGTCACACAAAATTATCTAAACAGTTATACAGCTATCTCATAATTATATAGAGGGGAATAATCCTCTTTATGGGAAAAGAAGCAGATGTGTGTAAGAGAGGTTAAATGCCATGGTGATTAGTCAGATAAACACAAGTTGAAAACCATTGACTTTGTTTATCAACATAATCTCTCTGATAACACTTCACCTCATATAGACATGTTTTGATGCATTGGCAAGATCAGACAGCTCCTTCTAGGAACAGGGTCCCCTGTGTTCGCTCATACAATATGTTGATAATATGTTTGGTTGCTGACAAAATCAGGTTGATAATTTGCTTGGTTGCTGACAAATCAGGTTGATAATTTGGTTGATTGCTGGCAAATCCGACTGATAATACGAGGGCAAGTCAATAAATAACCAGCCTATGACATCTCCGATCAACAGAGACATCCACGATTTTCACGCATTGTTTCAATACATGTACTTTACCTGTGTACAAAACTACACATGTATACGGTCATTTGTTTGTCAGATATTGAATGTCAAACATGGCTAGTGATGTAAAAGCGAGCTTTTCATCAAAAGTGGAGTACCGTGCTGTAATTCGGTACTTGCATTTAAAAGGTAAAACTGGTAAGGACATACATGCTGAGTTAGTTGATGTGTATGTGTCTTCTGCACCATCTATTCTCAAGTTAAATTCTGGGTTGGGGAGTTTAAACACAGTAGAACGTCTTTAGAAGATGAAGCCATGTCTGGACGCCCAGTTGATGCCACCGACGAAGAAATGTGTAATAAAGTCAGAGATCTGGTATGCGCAGGCGAAGTCAGGTTGAAGAAATAGCACAGGCATTAGGCATTTCACATGGTACTGTTTCAACAATCTTGCATGATCGTTAAGGGATGCGCAAGCTTACAGCCCGTTGGGTCCCAAAATCCCTTAGCAATGAGCAAATGGCAACGAGAGCATCAGTATGCAGTGCGTTGTTGAAGCGTTTGAGGTCAAAAGATGAATTCCTTTTGCGTCTAGTTTCTGTGGATGAGACTTGGGTGCATTATTATGCACCAGAAAATAAAGCCCAGAGTCGTCAGTGGGTAGGGCCGGGATCCCCCAAGGCCAAAGAAGTTAAGACAACCATCTGCTGGCAAAGTGATAGCCACAGTATTTTGGGACTCAAAGGGCGTTATTTTGTTGGACCTTTTACCCAAGAGAAGTACAATAACTGGGGCATACTATGCAAACTTGCTAGACCAGCTGAGGAACACCATCCGCGAGAAACAAAGAGGTAAACTCTCAAAAGGTGTTTTGCTGCAACAGGACAATGCAAGAGTCCACACTTGTAAAGTTGCAATGGATGCTGTGGAGCGAAATGGGTATGAATTAATACCGCACCCTGCCTACTCACCAGACCTGGCTCCTAGCGACTTCTTCCTTTTTCCAAATTTGAAAAAAGATATACGTGGATGTCATTTCCGGTCTGATGAAGAAGTCGTGGCGGCAGTTGAGGAGTGGTTCCATGGAAAGGACCCCGACTTCTTCACTTCTGGGCTGATGGCACTTGAACACCGTTGGTCCAAGTGCATAGCCCTGGAGGGAAATTATATTGAAAAAGAAGAGGTAAATCTCAACCTGAAATAGGTTAGGCTGGTTATTTATTGACTCGCCCTCGTATGCTGACAAATCGGGTTAATAATTTGGTTCGTTGCCGACAAATCAGGTTGACAATTGCTTGGTTGCTGACAAGTCTGGTTGATAATTTCCTTGGTGCTGACAAATGAAGTTGGTAATTTTTTGAAGTATCAGTTTTATAATTTGGTTGGTTACTGACAAATCAGATTGATAATTTGCTTGGTTGCTGACAAATGCTTGGTTGCTGACAAATGAAGTTGGTAATTTTTTAAATATCAAGTTGATAATTTGGTTGGATGCTGACAAATCAAGCTGATAATTTGCTTGGTAGCTGACAAGTCAGGTTCCTTGGTTGCTGACAAAATCAGGTTGATAAGTTGCTTGGTTGCTGACAAGTCAGGCTGACAATTTGCTTGGTTGCTGACAAATTAAGTTGGTAATTTTTTTGAAGTATCAGTTTGATAATTTGGTTGGTTTCTGACAAATC